>JAUTDX010003746.1:0-46203 GCA_030844895.1 Ambrosia x helenae | reverse complement strand
AGAGGATCTCTCTGGAAGCGGTCTCTCTATCCCTACAGGTAGAGGTAAGGCTTGCCTACATCCCACCCTCCCAGACTCTACTAATAGCTTTGCTATTTGTGGGATTTACTGGGCTTAGTTGTTGTTGTTGACAATATAAATGTTTTCAAAGTTAACTTAATGGAATTTATAACTGCCACATCAATACATTTAAAGAGATATCTTGAAAATTGTATGTGTTAACATTGTTTATACTTATTCAAGAGTGGAATACATGAGTTTTTTGAACTTGTGCAATACATGGTTTTTTTTTTAATATAAGTTTTTTTATAAGTATATAATATTACATTTATTCAACTTGTATACTACACACTTATAGAGAGAAAACCCACTTTAGCTGAAGAAATCATGAAAACTCTTTGTTGTACTAGGAAGGAAAAGTTTTTTTAATAAATTTTAGGCTGTGTAATATGCATATAAGCAAACTTATTGAGCCAAAAAAATTAAAGAGGACCGAGCGAATCAATCTGTTACATATAAGTAAAATACATGTTTAGTAAATATGTTGTTACGTAGTACCTGTTACGCATGAAATTTTATTTGTTGTTCGTTTTTAAAATCACTAGGTGCTTATTGATTTCCCCCCTCAAAACGCTTGAAAAGATGTATAAGACTTGACCTAGGAGGTAGCAACAATTATCCCATAACCATTTTAAGTTTTAAGTTACATGTCGCGTCATATGATTCTTCATTAGAAAGTTAGTTACGACAAGAATCTTAAAAAGTCCTTATTTTTTGAGTTCACACACACTATAAAAAATGTATATGCATGTAAAAAACAACAATACAACTCAATCCATAATATGATGATGAAATCTCGCTGAAGCAACAACAAATATTAAATTAGCACTCTACATCTAACAACATAATGATGTAGAGTAATTATATATCCTAATATTTTTGCTATTTTCAGCCTGATCCATTCAATAATTTCGTTCCAAAAGTTAGTCAAATTAAACAAGACAAGTGAAAACAGTTAAGTTAAAGTAGTAGTAATACTGATATTTTTTGAGATAATTATACAATTTGATGTAGACTACTATTTGAGAGAACTGAATTTTTTGTTTACGGGTAAACGTTGGATATTTAAACACCAATTTGGAATTTACAAAAAAAATAATTTGAAAAACTTAGACAAAACAAACCTTTATTTTATTTATAAACAATTAATATTTTTCAAGCTAATTATTTTGAAGCATTTTTTATAGCAGAACTTCAGAAGTTTAAGAATAAACTAAACGGAAACAGCAAATTACAAGTTAAAAATCCTTCATATTAATCATTACTCGATTTCCACTCCATCTTTCTAAATTTATTCTCCTATCTTATATTAGACAATTATTTATTACATCTACAGTTTCATACCTTTTAAAATCAGAGAACTAAATTTTTTTTTTTTTGAACGGCCAACAAATTGGAATCATTCACGGAACAACTGGAGTATCATCGTGCCACCAGTGTTGCCACGCGATCATATTCCACCACCAAGTCACCAATTCAGGAGGAAACTCATATTTAGGAAAACCTCCTTTGTGAGATTCGAACCCAGGACCTTATGGCCCCTAAGTCTTATCTCACCACCAAGATACCACTAGGCTATAATGCCTTGGGTCAGAGAACTAAAAAATTAATTAAAGATTAATAAACCATCTTTGTCAATTAGAATTAGAATTTATTATTAAAAAAAAACTTAACTAGTGGAGTGGTTGGATTAAGTTTTGAGGTGGCTATACATCTATCTATATAATAATTGAGGTCACTTGGGTTGAATCAAGCCTTAGAGAGAGCCTGAAAGATCCAGATTTGTATATGGAGCTCCATCTAACATCCAATACTTAACCTATAAAAACCATTTTTCTTTTTTCTTTCCCACAATCGCCGTCTTCCTCCTCTTAACCCTAATTCAATTTCCTTTTTTGCATATCTTCCCTCTTCCATCTTACATTTATGGCTCCTTTCACCCTTCGCTCCCTTTGATAATCTGATCAAGAAGCTTCGATCTGTCAGTTCATTCTAACACAGTTTCACAGCTTCGATCAAGAAGCTTCAAATCTTTAAGGTACAATCTTCTCTTTTTTTATTCTTTTTTTTTAATCTTCTCTTTAAGTTGTTTATTCTTCTTTTTTTTCTTAATTTAATCCATCTTACATTACCTACCATACAGGTTGTTTTTTTATAATCCATAGTTGTTGTTGTGTTTCGGATTTGTACAATGTTTTACCTGTTTAGGGTTTTCTTATTGATAGATTTTAGGTTATGTGTAGATTGGAGTTGAGTAGGGTTTTTCCAGATTCCAAAGCCTATTGAACCTCATCTCCAATCTACCTGTTAATAGTCTCATCACGACACGAAATCAATTATCAGATCTTGTTCAATCGGCAAATCAAGAATGATTAAATTCTACAAAAAAAGAAGAAATAATTCTGATTTGTTTTTACTGTTTATAGAGTTCCATTTCAAAATCAACATTTTTCTATTAAGAAAAAATGATTGGTATATTTTTTTGGAATTTGTGATAATATACGATGTTGTGTGTTGAGGAATTGAAATTGATCTGATTTAACCTATACACATGTTATGTTTCATAGAACTATAGAAGTACATGTAGAATCTATATTTTCTAATAAAGGAGTAACTAAGGATGAGTGGCACCTTTAGATGCTCTCCATTCCATCCATTTAACTTGATTTCTTTCGGATTTCTTAACGCGAAATATATTTTTCATTCGCGATGGTGAAATCACTTTAAAAGTTTGATGAAATTAGGGAAGCTATAGACTTTTTTCTGTTAATGTGTTAGTTTAATTGATTAGTATAGTTATGGTTTGATTCTAAACTACATAACTATTCTCTAATGATTGTATTTATTATAGTTGGGATTTTGGTGATGGTTTCTAGCTTTGTTGATGTGTTTATGTGTAGTTTGTTAATTATTTTGGGTTGAAAATGCGGCTCTAGATTTTTGCTGCTAGAATAGATGGCCATTTTAGTGCAATTTTTGGTTTACTTTTTTTTGCTTTAAGTATAAAGTATTTTGATGTTCCGGTCAACGTTAGGTTTTCACAAGATTAAATTCATGTTGTTTTGATGCAAGTTCGTATGAACATTGTGAATACATATTTGGTAAAAAATTCCATATGTATGAGATGCTTAAAATTATGTTGTAAATTTAAACTTTGGCTTTCGCATGTATGTAGCATCAGGTGGTCAAGAAGCTGGGTCAAGCAAGCAATACATCAAAGATCCGCGTATCTTAGGTTAGTAATTTACATACATTTTTATGAAGTTATTAGCAAATATTATTATTTTTAGAGTCAAAGATACACGATGTCGATATGAATTGATCGCAAAGATGTTGTTCTAAACCATGGTGTCTACAATTTTTATGCATGAATTTGCATTCTCAATTTTAATTTGCAATGAACCCAGTGTATGTGTGTGTTTTCATTCAACAGATTGGAAGTTTGAGCAATACTGAGCAATTTACGTAGACCATCATCACCACCATCTTTACATAGCTCCCATAATAAAGTTTCTGTGGCTGGTTTTTCCTTCAGCTGCTATTGCCATCGGTATAGCGTGTTCTCCCCGAATCATCAAAGTTCAGTTTTACTTAATGACATTTAATTGTTTTATACACATGATAGTTTTATGGTTGTTTAGAGATCTTGTAAGCAAGGTGACTATTGAGGTTGATGGCATACAAATTTTGTAATAGATTGTGCTTTCACTTTATTCACTTAACATCATATCTCAATTTGTGCCTAAAGGTTTTTCAATCCTTAAACAATGGTGGAGTCACAATTTTCACTCTTTATCATCTTTGCCCTAAAAACCTACTTCAACACCTCATCAACCAATTACTGTGGGGTTATGAATAAATGTCAGGCTTAGGTTTTGTTTTGGTTTTGCAAGGATCCTGCAAATGAAAAGGAAACTGACTTTCGCCTTTCAAGTTTCTTCAACTCAATCTATCAAATGGACATTAAGAGTAAGTCCGTGATATTTAGTTTATTTTATGTTTGTTGTTAATTTTATTGTTGATTTAGTTTGGGTTGTAAATTTGGCCACTATGTCATAAACCCCACCCAAGAAACCAAGAAACAATAAACTAAGTTATTGATCTGTTTTATGAAAATATTTTCTTAATCAAGTTTTAATATAGCTTCATTATTAAGAATATCTTATTAAGATTGCTTCTAGACCTTTGATTCACTTAAAGAGGATGTGATGCTATTAATGGAGGAACAAAATGACTTAGAATGTTGCGTCAAAATCGTCATTCCCATCGGTCAAACAGAAGAAATGAGAGGCTGAAGATGACCAGGTAAAACATAAGGAAGGTTATTGTTATGCCGATTTTCATTCTTTGCGAATTTAAATAAATTGTTCATAACAATTTTTGGTAGATTCGGTATGATATTTTTTTCCCAATTGCTTTACATCAATCTTTATGCTCTGCTCCTGTCTGTGTATCCTCATATGACATTTTTTTGGCTTATTTCACAATTGGTGTTTTTGGGGAGTGGTTTGCGCGTGTGTTGCATAAGTTGTCCCCACAAGTATGATTCTTATTGTTTCAAACTAATAGGTCAAGCAACGCATGTTAGGGAATACTATTATTTTTTGCTCTCACATATCATTATCTTATAATTAAGAACTTCATGCTATTAGCGCTCTAAACAAGCTTTGTTTCCAATTCAGACTGATATAAAACAACCTGAATGTTCACTAGCATCATCACTAGATTTGCAGTAGCCTAACAAACAGAGCTAATTACTTTCACAGGTTCAAAGGAGACAAACACCGGCTACTCCAAGCAACCCTGCGCCACGAATCACAAGAAAGCCATCCACGCGCAGAGGATATGAACAGAAGGTCACTTTCCGAGCTCCTAGAGCACCAATATGAAAACAAACAGGTACACACAGATTACACTACCCAACTAATTGCACATCACTATTTGTGTGATCTGTCTCTGATTTTTATATACAAAAAATTGTGTTATTCCATGTATGTGTGTGTGTGTATATATATATATAAGTTAATGCATGCAAAAAGATTCTTTTATGTAACATATAATTGTAATGAATTGACTACATTAGTGTGTACAACCTAATATAAATAATGCTTAAAATGATAATAGATGGGTTATTTGTATTCACAATTCACTCATTTGTTACTAATGGTTTAAGGAAGGAAGAAGAGGCACTATAGAAGATGGGTTTTGGTTCAATTGAATGCCACTCATATAATGTCACATTACCTTCCTCATTAATAGAAAAGCTAACAAATAGGTGTGCAATTGCTAACCAATTGAGGTTTGGTAATAATAGATAGTTTACCACAAGCTAAAAAATTTAGCAGAGAGGTATGGATTACGAAATATGAATATGGTTTAAAAAAGGGGATTGTTGATTAGTAACTGAATGAGGGTATCTTTAGAATTGACCATCTGAAAAGCCATGTATTTAATTGGCTTCAAGGCAACCATTGCCCGAAGAGATCGGTTGAAGTTATTGATCTCAAACTCTTCTTTTCGCATATTTATTTAGGTATCTAGCCTAAAAATACAACTGGATGTAGTATTTTACCCTATTGCTTGAAACTTCAAATTTAAGTTCTGATTACTATGCCAGTTATTAAACAGAATTGATGTTCATTTGGCCAGAAGGTTTACTCAAGACCTCTTTTTAGAGAGATATTTGGAACTTATATGCCAACTTTGTGTTTACAAATTTTGTTATCATGACACATACATTTTTCCCATAATCTATTACTTATTTATTAGTTTATTTGTATTCATCTGTTTCATCAGTACAATGAGCTTTACTGTTACTTAAAATACTCATAATCTGGAAACTTTGACATACAGTGTTAAACGTACATTGGCGAAGGATCAACATCAGTAGACATAGATGGCCGCTCTTGGTACTGCGCGCTCTTTCCAGAAGCTAGGCTACTACTCATAACTCATATAATTCATTACATACCCATCTATCTTTTTAATTTATCAATATGTTCTAATTTCAAAAGAAAGTTGATTCTTCCAAAATCTAAATTACTTCACATACAATAACTTGTAGTACCCTTATATGTATTAGTAGATTCATATATGGATTAATATTTCGAATCAGAACTGAAAGATATTGTGTTTATTTTCGTGGGCTGCCAGGAAATCTGCTTCAACAACCGGAGGAGTTGATAAACCTTACCGTTACCGTCCTGGAACTGTCAGTGTCACTCTTTGGTAAGCCACTAACCTGTCTCGAAAAGCTAGAAAAAATGAGTATACTAATTGATCTAGGTTATCAGCATTCTATTGTTTGTTTCAGTAGTAATGATAATCTATTGAGATTTTGAGCTTTATGTATGGTGGAGTAATAGAATGAAGCATTTATATTTCTTGATATTCAAAGTCACAAGAGGTATGAAGGTTTTTTAAATTCACAATTTGTGACTCTTTTTTGGTAATCCTGTATTTGTGTCATCTGTTTTTCTTTGGTTGATACTTTCTTGACATGATGCATCTTATTTGTAGATGCAAATAATTTCAACCAGTTATGCCATGATATTAATGGAGACTTCAGACAGTTGTTTATTTGGATCTTTTGTGCTCCAAATGAATTAGAAGAGTATGAGGGAGTTTGAGGCTCACTTTGCTTACATTTGGTATAAGTGATCTGGTAATAGTATTAACAAATATAAATTTATCACAGATATTATTCACTTATCTTTGTGGTATTAGTCATTAGACCAATAATGCTTATGGGTAGAAAAATATTATTGCAACGAAAAAGAAAAAAATAAATGGATAGATACTTTAAGCATTGGCGCGGGATATACCCCCGAATTTTCGCTTAGATGTTATGATTATATAGTATCCGTATAGAATTTTTTTTGGTATATACGGTTTCGACCCCCCGTTTTTTTTATTAAAAAAATAGTTATATACTTTCGACCCCCAATCCGAATTCTCAAGCTTCGCCATTGATTGCAAGTACCTAAGCCTATCTAAACGCCGATAACCATCATTTACTTTAGTATGTGTTCTTCACAATTTTTTCACAATTTTATTGCCTTGTCTCAAGTACCCACCTTAGAACTATTGCTTAGTGAAGATAGGATGAGGCCGCAGTGCGTAATGGACTAATGGTACCTTTAAGCACCCCCTGGTGCAAAGTATATCCATAAGCCAGATGACACTATACTGTAAGAATTGTCAATACTCACGTGATTCGAATTCTAATTAGTGTTAGTGGATTGGTTAGGTAGGCTTCAAAATAAGTTCTGATAATGTGGTTATGTTTTGGTATGGATAATTTTTTTGTCGGGTTGGGTTGGCTGCTAACCATATTTTCCGTTTTTGTATTTATTATGTTTTAATTTTATACGAGATATATATGGCATTTTTTATAAGTAACTAATGCATTAAATATGTTTATATACTTTGGAAAACCTTCAACCTGTACCTATTCTCTAAATAGAAAGATTGAGGATCTTGTAACAGCACTAGAAATAGATTTAGGAAACCCATTTGACCCGTTCTCTTCTTTCAATATGGGTCTACTTCTTTAGGTTCTTCCCTAATGTAGAGAATATGTGATCACAAGGAACATGGTTTAGATATGGATAACCATGCTTAATCTTCACTTCATGTTCCAACACTTTTTTATGTTCAAAAGCTAACATGTAGGAAAGTGATGTGTTGATAATGGAATAATGAGAAAAGATGTATGCACCAGGTTTGTTAATAAAAGATCCCTATCCTAAAAAAATACATATGTTTTTTTGATGTTCCAGGTTGGTTTGACGAGTCTTGGGGTGGATTAGTGCTGATGTGTGCCAACTAAATATGCGGAAGTGATTTTGCATTCCACATGGTGGAGGTGGTCCTAGAATGGGTCCCATTGGTGTAAACAAATACTTGGCACCATAATTGGCTTAACATCTCATGGTAAGTACCAAAACATAAATGCTAGAAAGCATAATTAAAATAGTTGTGAAAATTGTTTTTCTATATGCATGATCACGGCTCTCAATCAATGTGTGGTGTTCATATTTATAATTTGAATTACATCTTGATTTCAAGGTGACGACTGGTGGCATACCAGCCCCTGAAAAAATTCTGCGCTTGGTACCATTTATGCAGCCCCCTGTGGTACGTGTTTGTTTAGATTTTCTATCGACTTGAAGAATTCGATCGGAAAGGATTAATGGCCGAAAGATTGAGCCATGTCACATCTTAGATTATGGCGAAATCAACATCTTGATCTCTCCTACTTGATTATTATTATTATTTGTTGGTTTCTTTCTCAAATATGATTTTTTGATACTTTAAGGAAATGGAAGCAAACTAAGAGGTGACACTAGAAGTTGAGACTTGAGAGGTCCATGTGTGTTGTTGAAAACGCTGAGCAAGGCAAGGACAGTACTATATCCAGAGCGCAGGTATGACTTTTTATGTTTGACCTGAAAAATAAACGGGGTTGGGTTACTGGTTGAAACATGCAGTTATTAGCAGGTTGAGTTTATTGAGAGTGAAATGGAACATGTGGCAAACAAGATATTCACTAACCAAATCTCATTGACATTTTAACACAAAATAAGAGGATTGTTTGATCAATTTAGATTGTTCCGCCCTCTTTTAAACAAGATATTCACTAACCAAATCTTATTGACATTTTAACACAAAATAAGAGGATTGTTTGATCAATGAAATCTCTTTAAGCTTTGACTATAAATCAAATATGAAATATACATGTTTCAGTGATGACAAAATGGTACTGAAGTATGTTTCATGTTCAAATGAGTTGATGTTAACACATCTGATTTGTATCACATTTAGGATGGAGAACTTGACCTAACGATGGTATGAACCCACTAGATGGATGTCATTTTCGGATCCTTAACAATCATATAAGTTCATTGACGTGGATTAATGAAAACGTTCGGATGTTCCTTTCATATGTTCATATTTCATTCACTAAGAAGTTTCTAAATTTTTTTATTTGATTGCTATCCATCTTTCTTATTTTGGTTAATTATTTCTATCTATCACATACAGTAATCAAGCGCTAGAACCACAATAAACATGATCCCACCTTCTATCCAATACTGGCGGTATTGTTGGTTCCACCCCAAATATCAGATTATGATAATTTTATAATCCAATTATGTAATTATATTTATGTTTGGTTTACATGTGGACAAGGAAATTTTTTAGCACTATTTTTAACCTTTTGCTATTTATATTAAATTCATTTTTAATTAATTTCAATTTAATGTTTCTGTATTTTTTTTTTATAATTTGTTAAACCATATGGGTAACATTTAACCTTTTTATGATATTTTGCAATCAGCCAAAATTCATACGAATTGTATTACGTAACTTTCAATAAATAAAACTTGTGTACTAAAAATATATTTATAAAATTTTGACATTTGACTTGGGAATGTACCGTGACACATGGGGCTCTAACCATAAGTTTTCATCATATAAGATTGTAATGCCTCCATTCTAGGGATGAGGTGGCACTTTAGATGCTCTCAATTGAAGGTGCAATTAAGAAAACATAACCCATATTCTTTCCCTGGACCCCGCTACTAAGAAAGACATTCACTTCTTAAAATATCCTATATTCGTAGGTGGAAATAGGGGGTGGGGCCAGATTTATCCTGACGGGAGCAAAAGTAACAATACAGTTTATAATGCTACAACATCAGGTATAGTAAGCAAAATCCTACGAAAAGAATTGAGAAAACAGAACGCATCAGAAGATAGTTATGATGTCTCTACTAATATATTGTTGTATATCAGTAGAGATTACATTCTAGGGATGTGGTGACACCTTTCCATATAAGATGAAAGGGTTTTTTTAGTTGTATTTTTTGTTGAACTATATTTATTTACTTAGAATTTTCATCTTCATTTGTATGCCGTTTAAATAAATATGACTTCATCTTCATTTCATTATTTGTTTTTTAATGACGTCAAATCAAATATTGCATAATTCATATATCATTTATTAGGTAACATTAAACTTTTTATGATATTTTTCAAATAACCCAAATTCATAGGAATTTGTAATACGTAATTAAAACTTGTGTACTATAATCTTCGTAAAAATTTTGTCATTTGACTTAAAGATGTACCGGGTGTACACCCGGGTCTCTAACCTAGTTATCTAATAAAGCCGGCCATGTGGATTAATCATACGAGACTCCCATTCGCTTTTGACTTATGTATGGCAAGTCAACGAAATAGTTTTTATACATTAGCTTTTTTGATGCCTTAAGGCTTGATTATAGAAATTTTGGAAGACACGTGTCTCGTATTAATATTCGGAAAGTGCAAAGAAAATGCTAAGTTGGATGTCGTATATAAAATTTTGAAGAGTGACACAATAAGTAATTAACTGAAATTTTAAAAGAGTATGAGATTTTTTTTTTCTTTTTAAAACTTATTTATTAATTAGACCATACGTAATGAGCAGCTCCGAACAAATATGACATTTGTTAGCGACGGCCAGTATATTGCGTAGCTAGATGCTTTGTGTTGGATTTGTGCACACTACGATAAATGGATTGCATATTGAGACGATTAATACAATAGTACAATACTGTATTAAAGTGTCTTTTATGATAGTTCTGGTACTAATGTATTTATGCGACTGATTTTGAGCATATTTTCCATTGCTTAAAATTCATTAAAGCGTTTTTGACATTTGTGCGACATGTTGCGATCATAAATCCCATATTTACAAAAACATATTTGGATTTCTTTTAAAGTTTCGTTTTATGTTTATTCTCTATAGATTATTGCTGGTTTAAGAAAATTGTATACTTTATATTACTTTTTATTCTTTAATGCTACGATAGAACTTACAAGTCACAAAAGTGTCCTAACTTTAGCAACAATTTGCTAATATTGTGATGGAAATCATGTCAAATACCTGTGATTTAAGTGGTGCTATGGAACTTTTGCCCATGCTGACACACTAGTACCGTAGGACAAAGTTCAATGGTGTTTAGGAATCATACACCCTGACCCACGTCACACACCAATAGGAGGCTGCCACATACTCCAGAATGTGACATCACACTCCCAAAATGTGACGTCATAGGGTGTATGAAACCTAAAACCCTTAATTATAATGAGTCATATACATCTATTGTTTTGTTTTTTTAAATTTTGTTTAACGACAAACTAACATCTAAACCTACTTCTAAATTTAGACTATTTGTTTATAACGAGAATTAGAGCTTCTAATATCTCATAAAATAAAGCCAAATAAAATAAACGAGGCTGTGATGTAAAGTGGTGATTCAAAAGTTAATATTACGTGACAATATTATAAATGAAAGTTTGTCTATATCACTACAGTGTGCAGATGCTATTCTAACTAATAATTGGTCGTATTCATTTAATCATTTTCTATCACAATTGATACTATTTTTGAGTATTAATTGAATTTAAATGCTTAATTATAATATTAAGCATACTGTTGAACTACTCAGGTTATGATTAACTGAATAATTGAAGGAGACTGAAAGCCGGCGTGATTTTTGGGTCATGGTGTCATTTCACAAATCAAATTATGCATCCCACATGCAATGCAATATGCAATTGCTTCTTTAACATTCTTCATATGTAACATATTTTCTACGCTTAGATTTTCCTTTCATGATCTTTTTTTTAAAATAAATTATATGAAGAGAGGAAAAAATGACACCATTTTAGTTTATAAACCATGTTGATAAAAAAAACTACTATTAACATCAACTTTTAGTTTTTACTAAAGTAAATAAAAGTGTTGGCTAAGGCAACTAAAATTTAACCCGTGCTTTACATGTGGTCTCTTTATTGGTTGTAACAAAACACTAACTATGACTTAAATTTGGCGTGCTCTTTTAGACCATGAGTAATGGTTAATGCCCTCTAAGGGGCATTTTTTGACACATCATCTTTATAATGCCCTTTTAAAGAATGTGTAATGGTTAATCTTTTTTAATGCTCTTTTAATAATTACTTTCCTTATCTTTCTCCTCTTTGGGCATTATACTAGAAATGCCCCCCTTCTTCATGCCCTTATAATGCACAGGGGGATGGTGTTAAGGGCGTTATCAAGCTCATTCATGCTCACATAATGCCCATTACACATGGTCTTATCACTCAACTAAAATTTGGCATCCGCTATTTTCGTCGACTAAAATAGTAGGCCAACTTTAGCCACCGGCTAAAAATCTAGTCCACACTTTACTGTCTTAGGCGATGCTATTATTTGTTTTTTTTTTATTAGTTTTTTTTATATGTCTATTGCAAAGGCTAAAATACAATATCTATTTTTTATTTTGACAATTTTGTCTGTTAACATGCTAATTTAGGTGAGTTTCCTTATAATTATCAAGCCATATGCTAGAATTCATGTATATATAAATCAAAATGGTCGATTTTTCATAGTTCTCTAAGGTGTTATAAGGGAAACATTTAAAATTCTTTCGCATAGTATAATCTTTTTAAATATAACACTGGTCGATATGATGCTGGATTACTTGTTCATAGATACCGTGTAATTGTGTTATTCGACACCCAATCCACCCCTAGGGATGAGGAAAGGGTGCCTGTGCCATGCTTGCACTCCAATCCTCCACAAAGTATCCTTATGGCATTTATATAAATAATATTAAGCAAGCAAGCTCCTTTTATCTAGGTTTCTTTCCAAGCCAACCGATGATTCTTACATTTGTGAATATATATATTTATATTATATATAATATGTTATGTTATATTATATTTTTACTGGGCATCTAATGTAGAATTCACTACGCACAACTACTGTACGTATATAGTTTGTATAATTAAGTATACTTTTATTATAATCTGTTAGTATATATTTTAAAGACTTTACTCATATTTATTATATAATTTATAAGCTATAAACTGAAATAACTTTTATTGACCTCGATTAATAATTATTTGAAGTAACTTTTAGTAAATTTTGCTAATGTTTATAACGTAGAATATAGGTATAAACTTTATAACAATTTTTTTTGGAAGGTGTGCTTCAGCGGTAAACCCAATCGACAGACAACCCCTCGACTCGAGTTCGAATCTCTACCCACGCACCGGTGTCCACTTTGAAGTTATCTCAAACCGTTACAGGGAATTTTTTCGTGGTGTGCAGGATTCGAACTCAAGACCAAGCCCGGACGGAAACCCTCTTAAGAGGTAAACCCTCCCACCTCTCCCCAGCTGGGCTGGAGGTCATTGGCTAAACTTTATAACATTTAGTTTAAGGTTTCTCTTAGTTTTATTATTTTGGAATGCCAAATACATATTTAAATATAATTCATTATATTTAATTATGATATATTAAAAAGTAATAATTATTGAAATACATAATTTAGTCATAAAAATCTTAACTTAAAAAATAGAAATTAGCTTCATATAATATAGCAATATTTAATAGATTATTGACATAACATCATTGAGTGTGGACGGTTTCATTCCTAGCATCTTAGTTGTAATTTATTAAGTTATACCAACAAAGCAAGATGGTTGCCTTTTCTCACGGTTACACTTCAAGGTGGCTGCCATTCTTCTATTTCTCTCTATATATAATACTAAACTTCGATTCCATTACTTCCCTCTATCTCTCTCTTTGTTTGTGTTCCTCTCTCTAAAATGGAAGCCACTCAAGAATATTGTTACAGTTCGATCATGGAAGATTCAAGTAACATGATCATCAAGGGAAAAAGAACCAAACGTCCAAGACCCCCTTCCCCTCTAGCCTTAACCATGGCCTCCACTTCTTCAGCAACAACCACCACCACAAGTGAAGATGGTGATACACAAAACCCTTTTGATAACACCTTCCACATACCAACCAATACTTCTATTGAATTCACAAAAATTATTCAAGAACACGAGGAAGAAGACATGGCCAACTGCTTAATTCTTCTGGCTCAGGGCCAGTCTTCCTCTCCAACGCCACTGCACAAAGAAAGTGCAGTGGAGGTGGTGAGGAAGTCAAAGTTTTATCTTTATGAATGTAAAACATGTTATCGCGGGTTTTCATCCTTTCAGGCTCTTGGTGGCCATAGGGCTAGTCACAAAAAACCCTTAAAGCCTAATTTGGAAGATAAAGTTATGCCAAATATGGCTAAACAAGAGGTGGATGTTGATCTTAATTCTACAACGTTATCATTACAAATTGGTTCGAACCAGATCACTCATTGTAACCCTAGTGGCTCGTTAAAAGTAACCAAGATTCATATATGTTCGATATGTGGCGCTGAATTTGGTTCTGGTCAAGCTCTAGGTGGTCATATGAGGCGACATAGGTCCATGCCCATGTCTACAACCAACTGTGGTGGTTCGGGTGGGTGTCAAGAATCCAAGAAATTGAAAACCCTACAATCGTTAGATTTGAATCTTCCAGCTCCGATTGAAGATGATCAAAGGGAAAAGAAATTCGCTTTACCATCGAGAGATCAAATGATCACGTTCTCGAGTTCTTCTCTTGTGCATTGCCATTTATAAATCCAAACATGTTACATATGATTCATTTTCTATCATCCTTTTAAAGGATACATAATTTGTTTTTATGTAAAGCTATTCTTTGAAATTCTTTTAGTTTGTTAATAGAATTGATTGCAATCTTAATTCTTTGAATATCGATGTGTTTAATTACAACATATAATTTATTTATTTTCATTTGTACAGCTATCACATTCGTGGCAGATATATAATTTCTAATTTAATAGTAGTGTCTCGTCTTCGGGTGGGAAATGTTACGTTTTTAGTAGATTAGGATTTGCTATTCAGAAAGGGGTGGCGGCGCAGCTTGTTGCCCGCCTGCCCGTTATCTTGATGTAATTTTCTTTGTCCGGGAATAAAAGTCTATTATTAACTTTTGTTATTAACATAAATTTCTATTGTAACCTCTCAGTCTTTTACTAATTATTTCTATCAAAACAAATTGTAGTTGGAAACATTCTTAAAGTATTTCACATTAGCTCCACCATATCTACTCTATTTTAAAAATATAAGGTAAATGTCTAAAAACATAATTTTTCACTCCACATCAGAACCATAATATCTAAACTCTATTTTTATAATATGAAAAGTTGTTACAGTAACTTAAATGTTATAGATAAAAAACTACTATTTATCCTTAAAAAAACAATGAATATAATAAAATAATGTAAGATAAAAAAAAATAGTAAATGAGGGGAGATTTTAAAAAATTAGAGGTGATTTTGAAAGTAAGTTTTTTAGTTAAATCATAGGTTAAAAATGCTGGAGTTGATGTGGATATGTAAAGGGTATGGTCATCTTGAGAATAATAAACCCCATGATGATCGTGAGAAAAATGGAAAAATCAGTTAAAATCTAAATTTTTATTTAATACAAACCATGTTATAATTTAATTAAAACATTGAAAAAACAATTTACCCTTCAAATACTTTTTATGTTCTCGCAAAAACACTCTAAGATAATTTTTTACAAATGTGTAAATGAACAAAGTTTACATATGTGTTAACCAGTTAATCTCGGTGATATATCAATGGTATCTCGGTTATCGACCATAAGGTTCTATATCGGTCACAAATATCGGTCCTTATCTCGTTTCCGATAATCTCGGTCGATATAGGTGATATATCGGCCGATACCCAATTCCTAAATATCGGTAAATAAACCGAGAATCTCGTTCTCTGTTTTTTCCCATTTTAGTAGTTTTAATGCCCAAAGTGCAGTCCGAGTTATGTACAAGACATGAAACCCAAGCTCTACTCTCAAGAACGAAGATGAAGATGAAGAAATATGAGCTTAGTAAGCATACTGTGACGAATGTAGCAACAATGGAGATGGAGGCAACAACTATGATAAGGAAGACGGATGCTGCAACTATGATAAGGAAGAAGGAAGATGGAGGTTGCACCTGTGATAAGGAAGATGACGGCTGGTTGTTATGCTTTAACCTAGTATCCCTTTTTTAAGTTCCACCCTTAGTGTTTTTGTTTCTTTCAATTTTAACGTCAAACTTTGTTTATTTTTTTTATTTCATTAATAGTTAAGCTTTTTAAGATCTTTATATAGTTTTGTAGTGTATTATGTGTTATATAATTATATATATATATATATATATTCTGCACTTATCGATATCCCATCGATATCTCACTGAGAAAACCGATATCTCAAATATTAGTCCTTGACCGATAACCGATATTTTACCGCATTAACTGCTTAGCATATGTGTAAACTGTAAATTTACACATGTGTAAAAACAATATTTACGTATACGTTTTCTATTTACATTAACCCTGAAATCGTATCTACAAACCTATGAATGCGAGACTGAGCGAAGCTGGGGTTGTGACGGAGGACGATGATTAAGATGATGACTGGGAGTGATTAATTAATGGAAAAACACCTTGGAAATGACTATAAACGGCTAGGGTTTAATGTCCCTTCGTTTGGGGGAATAGTTATCTATTTATGGGGTTTAAACCATCAATTTTATCACATAAGCTGACCAGGGCGCAAGGTCAGATGAATACCGACGCACGGTGCGCTGGTACCCTCCTCAGCATGCGTTGAGGTGTATCAAACTTCCACAAATATTCTGCTTTGCGACGGAATTAGAGCACGTGCGCTCAATTGCATTTTACCTTGCGCTTCAACTCGAAATTCTTCTTTTCTTCACACTTTCACTTGGGATTGCATCCATAGACTTCCAACCTCTTGTCTAGCTTCCAAAACCCTCATATTAAGCTCCAATCAAGTCCATTAAGCCTTAAGTACCTGCAAATCCCAATCATTCTCAAAGTAACCATTTTTACACAATTAAACACTTAAAAACACCTACTTACACATAGTAAAACATGGTTAAACATCTAGCCATCAGACGGGTGATGGGTGACAATGAATAGGGACAATAGACAGGGAAAGTGGACATGTGACGGCGACGGTGGAGTTGAGGAGGAAAAAGAGAGATGACTGAGCGGTGTATATGTTTGTACTCTATGATCTGAAAATTGCAATTAGGGTTCCTTAATCTTTAGTCCACACATGTATAAGGTATACCCTCGCCTGATACATAACTTTTTTAAATTAAATAATTAGCATTTATTAACGGGTGCTTAAGATGTTAACAAGTCTTTAACCTGTTCATACACGATACCTGTTAAGGCCTTATCGTGTCGCTTGTTAAAAACACGAAACCTGTCAAGGTCAAACACGAACAATGTTAAGGTCATGTAGGTTCATGTCGTGTTATGTTTAAAATTTCCAGCCCAACCAAACCCCAAACCAACAATCCATATACAATTCAATTCAAATAATTATATAAAACATACCCTAGGATGTTTAGAGAATACCTTGACGAAATACCGAAGATAACACACCTCAGATATAATGAATGCCATGCTAGTTGACTCTATCACAAAATCACCCGAATTCCGAATCAATTTCTTGAAAGGACCCTTTGATTCAACACCTTAAATTGAATCAACACGACACGGTGGTGGCGGGATGGCCCTAGGCAGCGCCCCCTTAACATGGTGGCTAAAACCACCATTAGCGGTCGAGATAGGATGAGCCAGGCCTTATGGGTGGCGGCGATGTGATGATTGGTGGTGATGGTCGTGGTGGATCTTGAGAGAATGTCATTCAAAACTATTTTAATGATAATGATCACCAGGATAATGGTATTGATTGGTACTTTAAATACAATACTTATTACAATGTGTTCCCTCATGTTTTAGCTTCTCCTAGAAGCTTTGTCCTCTAATTACTCTTAATTAGATTTTCACCACACTTTGACATTTATAGTTAACCTTTTGTTTATTGTTTAACTAAATAAACAATAAGTTAATTATATATATATACATATATATATATATATATAGGGAGCGGTTATCCTACAAAGTAAACTAAACGTGCGAAGGATGCGAAGGAATCCTAGCCGTCGATCAAGCAACAATCTTACGTCATTAATTAAAAAGTTACGCGGTGGCAGTTTCGTAAATAAGTGAGAGATTAGACAGTTAATGAGGGTATTATCGTCAATTTTTCTACAATCAAATTATAAGAGACCGTTCCTTCTCTCATTAATCACATAATCTCTCCCCAAAATTACACAATAAACTCTGAAAACCCTACTTAAAATCATCAATAAACTCCATTTCTACGAAAGATTAACCATGAAATACTCAAAAGTATACGAAAGTAAGTACATTACGTTATCCTCTACCAAATTTTCCATTGAAAACTATATAATAACTTACATTATGCATGTTACAGGAAGAAAGAGAGGAACAGAGTATGAAACTGAAAAGAACGACGTTGATGAAGGTAAATAAGTATTACGTGAATTAGTATTGTTAATTCGTTGTGAATTTTACTAAAATACGTATTTGTAATTATAAGGCCCTAGCAAAATTCAGAAAACGACCGATAAAACTGACAAATCAGAGAGAAGAACAAAAGCAAACCATGACAGGCCAGCAAACAAAAACAAAAATGGTACATTACTTTACATTAAGTTATTTGGTACAAATATTACATATTTTTGTATGTTAATTTATTTTAGGGATATAGAAAATTTTACATTGAAAACGATTTTGTCATTATTACGCAATTTTGGTAAATGAAAATTAGTAGTGATTATGTTATTTTAGTAATGCAAACAGTATGTCTGTGTTACGTAATTTTATTAATAGAACTATAAATGATTATGTCTTTGTTACGTTATTTTGGTAATGAAATTTGTAATGATTCTGGCTATAGAATATGATGATTATGTGTTTGTTACGTTATTTTGGTAATGGAAATCTAGTTATTCTGTCATTATTACGCAATTTTGGTAAATGAAAATTAGTAGTGATTATGTTATTTTAGTAATGCAAATAGTATGTCTGTGTTACGTAATTTTATTAATAGAACTAGAAATGATTATGTCTTTGTTACGTTATTTTGGTAATGAAATTTGTAATGATTTTGTCATTGTTACGTAATTATTACTTTTGATAATAACGCAGTGAACTATGAAAATGAATTACTTCTACAAGAAAAGCCTGCAAATGTCAAAGCAGTTGTTGACGAAGATTTTGTTGATGCGCCAGAACACGCACAAAATTCACCACCAAGAAAACAGTTTGTTCTATACTCAAATATAAAACTACAGGTCAGGAACACTGTTAATAACATGAATGAGGCGATGGCAAGCTTATCAAGTGCATAGAAAAAAGCACTTAAACAAATGGGATTTGAAGCTTTTACATCAATGAACGTTAAAACAGTGCCAACAAAATTAGGGAGATGGTTATTGGTTAATTATGATGATAGACGAGATGAGTTGCAAATAGGAAACCACATCATTGGTGTAACAGCCGATAAAGTACAAGAAATCCTTGGTGTCCCAATGGGTAACCAGACAGTAAATGAAAAGAACCCTACAACAAAATGAAGCTAATGCAACCTCACTAAAAGGTTGCATTAGGCCTTGAAAAGGTTGCATTAGGCCTAATGCAACCTTTTATCTTGAGCTGCATTAGGTGAAGTTGCATTAGACCTAATGCAACCTTTTTTTTAGATAATGCAACCTTTTTTTCAGCTAATGCAACATTTTTTTTAGATAATGCAACCTTTTTAAAAGGGTTGCTTTTAAAGAGTTGCATTAGGCCTATTTTCTATCTAACACACTTACTGTATGGAAGTTCCAGTTTGAACATAACAAGATTTTACTCACAGATGTGAAGAATAAAATAGTTGAAAGCAAAAGCGGAGACTGGATTTTCAAGTTGAACTTCCTTGTACTTTACAACTCTATATTTGGGCAAGTAACAAAGAGTTCAACAGTGAATCAAATGTTCTTGAAAGCAGTGGCAGATGAAAAATCAATCAAAAAATTGAATTGGTGTGAGTACTTATTTTTCTGTCTCAAAAGAACGAAGGCAAGTTGGAATGGAAGAGAACCATATAATGGACATTTGGCTTTTCTTGCGGTATTTTTTACTCATAAATTACGTAATGTGTTCTTGCTAATTACGCAATGAACAAATGTTAACTTTATTCATTACAGCTACTTTATACACATGAACAAAGGTTATCGCATGCTCCTGAGACAGCACAAACACCAGCACTTAACTACATTAGCACCCAGAATTTGATTGACATTGATCAACATTTGTATGACAATGGGCCATATTCAACTGACGAAGAAGATAGTGAGAATGAAGAAGGAAATGATAATGAAGAAGGAAATGATGATGAGGATGAAGAAGATGATGGTGGAATGAAGCTGCTGGAGATGATGAAGATGATGGAGAAAACATGGAAGAAGATGGTAAGAATGAAGCTGGAAATGAAGATGCATTCATTCAGCATGATGAACCGCAAATGATTGTTGAGCAACAGATCCTGATAGATTCAGAAGAATTCAACAATGTCTATGAAACAACAAAATCACTATCTGACATTGATGATTTCTTGGAAAATTACAACACTCCAGAAGTTCCTAATGTAAGTGCAATAACTGTATAAAATTACGTAGCATGCATATGTATATAGGATTTTAAAAAATCACGTAATGTTTGCAGGCTGGTGATGCAAATGATGAAAACAATAATCAAAAGATTACCATAGATGAGGCAACAACAACACCAAAAATACAAAAAGTTGCAACTCAAAAGTCAATAGATGAGAGCATAAAAGGGTCGACAAGGAAAAAGAAAATGGCAAAGAAGAAAGACAAAAGTCCTTACCCAGTTGATGAGAATGTAAGTAACTGTAATTTATTATGTTAAACATCAACAAAAAATCATGTAATTTATTCACGTGTTGTTTGCAGGAATGGCTTTCAAAGATAAAAAACAAAATGGAGAAGTTTAAAACATATGTTGCTGAAATAGATGAAATTTTCGAAGAAGCCACTTCAAATTTTTTAGACAACAACCTTATACGTGAGAAGCAAAGAAAATGGAAGTCATGGGTATCAAGTTACAAATCAAGTAATGAAGAAAACATAGAAGGTAAAAATTACGTAATGTATATTTAAATGATAAAGAAGTTAGTTAAAAAATTACGTAATGGATATCAAAAAGTACATTAGTAGTTGCAGGTGAAAAGGAAAACCAGAAACAAAAGCAAGCCACATCACAAAGTGTTAGCACAGGGATGCTAGATGCAATAGTGATTGCAGCTGAAACACTAAAAGGTAAAAAATCACGTAACACAATCTTTGTCAAAACTTATTAATGATCAGAATACGTAATTACAGGTGAAAAAGAAGATTTGAATGAAAAGGCAACAACTTCACAGAGTGTTAGCACAGGAATGCTAAATGCAATAATTGCCGCAACTGAACAATTTGAAGAAACAAATAAGAAAGAAGCTGTGAAAGAAGGTAAAAATAACGTAATGCATAGTTACAAAGAATGCTTATTTATCCAATTAAATGAAATTTATATTGATCTATATATACATTTAATTGAAATCAGGTAATGAGATGTCTGATAAACAACCCACGAGAGAAAATTTCAGCAAAGATATAATGGATGCTTTGAAAGATGCAACAACAAATGAAGAAAAAAATGAACCACTTGTTGAGAAAGGTAAAAAAATCACGTAAGGTATATCTATAAAAATGTTAATACTCAATGAAACTTATATGAATTGTTTACTAAAATCAGGAAATGATGCCCTAGAGAGTGACAGCACAGCTATGATTGCTGAAATGATCAATGCAGTCGAAAAAGAAGAAAAGAATGCAGCTTTGCAAACTTCAACAACACAAACCTCATCCGAAGCTGTCAGTTCGCAATTCTTAAAAGATTTGAATGAGGTTGAAGAAAGATATACAAAAGGAAAAGAAATCGAGAAAGATGATGCATCAAAAAAAGGAACATCAGAGGCAGACAAAGAAGAAAAGAATTCAGCTTTGCAAACTTCAGCCACACAAACATCATCCGAAGCTGTCAGTTCGCAATTCTTGAAAGAATTGAATGAGTTTGAAGAAAAATCTAGGAAAGGAATAGAAATCGAGACCGGTTCATCAAAAAAAGGAACATCGGAGGCAGACAAAGTAGAAGAAATACCGAATGAAAGCTATGAAGGACCAAGTTTCGATCTGCATCTCTCCCAAGATGATGCACCTACAGATGTAATTCCAGATCTACCATTCCTACAAACCTCTCAAAATGATGTCGAAACACCAAAAATAGTAGGAAGACTAATGTTTACTCAGTCACTGGAGTCAACCATAGTTGAGAAACAAGTTGAACGTGCAAAAAGAGGAAGGATGTTGGCTGAACCTCTGAAGTCTCCTTACATTCAACGCCAGGTGGTAATGAAAAACAAGATCACTGAGGATGAAAACATAGTTGCACAGTTTGTATTTGCAGCAACAGAGGCAACACAATAAGAAAACCTTATATTAATTAATTTGCTGTTAGAAAAATTACGTAATGAATATTTTTAGTACATAGTTTGTTACAAAAAATTACATAATGTGTATTAAAACTTATCTTCCGCAGTGATGTTGTATTCGAGCCAGAAGATGGAACTCCATACTTCAAAGTAGTATTTGAATGCTTATACCCTAGAATAACAATATCATCTAATGTTTTGGATGCATGGTCGCATGTGCTGAACCACGATGAGAAGAAAAAAGCTCCAGGTTCACCATTTAGGTTGTTTGTTCAAACAAATATTGTGGTATGCTCCTTAGCTTTTTCGAGTAATACATAAATTATAATCACGTAATGGTTATGCTAAATTACGTAATGAATGCTAAATTTGCAGCCGATGGAGTACTTCAAGCCTCAATATGATGATTTAAAACGAATGGACACCATGACGGAGAACTTAAATCTTGCACTTAACAAAAATGAAATAAAATCACTCAATGAGGTGGATTTGTTGTTCATGCCCATCGTATCTTCGGACCACATATATGTAATATGTTTCAACATGAAGAACCCGAAGATAGAAATATTGGACAACAACAAGCTTGGAGCTAATAGCAAATACGACGACATCATAGTGCCATTGGTAAAAAAAATATTTTTACTTAATATTATTTTGATGTTAGGTAATTACGTAATGCTTATGGGAAATTATGTAATGTATGCAGAAAGAAGCTCTGTGCAACTACATGATGGTTAATGGACACCCCATGACTTCTAAAATGGTTAGCAAAAACCCAGTAAGGGTTCAAATGGAATGGAGAACAGCAAAAAACAAAATCGATTGTGGGGTGTTCACAATGAGGCACATGGAGACTTTCATGAGCACGTATAAGAAAAAATGGGTTTTGAGAATTTCAAAAAGAGGGTCCAGGTCAACAAATGCAGATTGATGACCTTCGCTACAAATATCTAGCGAAAATCCTACTCTCCGATGCCAACAAAAATAAAGATTTAATTGATCGTCTGGCTAGGGAATTTCATCAAAAGGAATACAGTGAAAAGGCGAAGTACAAGCAGAACCTGTTCCAAACTCTTGTGAAAAGACAAAATGATCATGTTTGACAAGTTTTAGTGTCCAGTGTCGTAATGTCATGATACAATTTAACATTTGGTTTTTGTATGGCAAATGTCCTGATACAATTTAACATTTTGCTTATCAGTTACTACATTATATGAATGATTATGTATGTTCTGATTGTGTTAAATGATTGAGTTGTTTGTGTATGGCCTGCTTATGTTGAATGATTATGTATGAAACTGATAATGGTTACCTAACATACAAAATACAATTACGTAACATACAAAAAACATGTATCATAATGGTTATATGTTAATCATGTATGAAACTGATAATGGTTAGCTAACATAAAATTACGTAACATGTCAAAAAAATGTAAAGTAATGGTTATATGTGAATGATTATGCTATGATACAATTACGTAACATGTCAACAAATTACGTAATGAAATGCAAAAAAACCATCTGTGTACAAAAAAAAATCACGTAATGAAATGTTTCAATGTCAATTTAACAAAAAAACATAATCAATCATCGCCAGCTTCATAATCCGAATCTGAACTATTTTCCGCATCTGCTTCATTGACGGGTTCTTTCCCTTTGTTGTTGGCTGTTGCAGTCCCTTTAAGAACATCACAGGTACGCCTATCATGACCACTACCCCCACATACTTTGCAATTTCTTGATCTCTTCCCTGCACGACTAATCGCTTGTTCACGTTTTGATTTAAACCTTTTGCATGACCCACAACCCTTATTCCTAATACCATGAGGGACACGAACAGCAGCCTCAGTTTGATGTGGAGCCCCAATAATAGCTTGAATAATTTCTTTCTTCTTGGCTGATATCCTCTGAATACCAGCTTCATCTGTCTTCTCTTTCATCGCTTTTAGCTCGTCTCTAAACAGCTTCAACTTTTCAAAATCATTAATCAACTTATTAACTATATACTCACTCGACTGCATTATATCACGAACAACATCATTGACACTTTGATGATCCCCATTTTCGTCATTATGCATCACCAACGACAAGCTCGACCGAGAGGGACTATTACAAATAACATCACTCCTCCAGCGATCAAGAATGTATCTGCTAGGAATTTCATTTATACCACACAACCTTAAAACTGAAAAAGCATGTCGACACAATAAACCATATCGCTCAAAACGCTTGCAAGGACATAAAATTGTCAAATCTTCAAGGTTAAATTTAACCTGCAATACAAAAAGATCTCCATAAAAAATAAATTACGTAATGAAAACAAATAACCACGTAATGAGGTATATGAAAAGTGAAAACTAATGAAACAGATAATTACGTAATGTCTGTTACAATGATATGTAAAAAATTACGTAACATAAAAAATACCTCTATCAAACCGGCATCAAACGCAGAACGATCTTTTATTCGAAACGTCCCTATATCTCCTTCATATGAAAGAAAGACATTTATGCATTTATGCACAACTCCGTAAATTTCTTCTTGGACATCAAAGAAAATACTTCTTGTATATATTTTCGCAGCTTGCACCTCAACAGGATAATCAGTCCAAAAATCCGGTGTTTTATACCTCGTCTCATGATCATTTTTCCTATGAGTATACCTTTGGGATTCCATGGCAGTATCAAAATGACTAATAAACTCAAGAAGCGTTAATTGAGCATTGGAAACTTGACCAAAGAAATGATTTTCACATTCAGATCTTGAAGTAGTACGCATAAGACCTGACATTGGCTCATCGCGATAAAAAGCAGGAATCCACATTGCTCTATTTGAATAAATGTCACACAACCAGTCATGATAAAACAGATTAAAATCAAAAACAAGTTGCTCCCATCCCTTCTCAAACTCTCCTGGATAAATAGAATCTGTCAAAACAATGTCGTAGATACGCTGTTTGAAATCATCATTGTTGCATAATGCAGTACCAATCTATAAAAAAACAAAACACATATTGTTATAAATTTTTGAATTTGAATAATCACGTAACAAAAATATGGCATACAAATAAAAAGACTTTAAAATCACGTAACATACACAAATAAAAAATCATAGCATAAAATAATCACGTAATAAAGATATGGTATATAAATAAAAAGCCTTGAAAATTACGTAACATACAAAAAATAAAAAATCATAGCAAAAATGACATACCTTATCAGCAACCTTTTTCATGATGTGCCACATGCACAATCTATGCCTACTATTAGGTAAAATTGATGCAACGGCTTGTTTAATAGTAGGATCTTGATCGGTAACTACAACAAGCGGTTCTTTACCAAAACACTTCTTGAAACAAGTTAACAGCCATGAGTAAGATTCAATTGTCTCTGAACTCAGCAATCCAGCACCAAGAGTTATATTGTTGCAGTGATTATCGATACCGGTAAATGGAACAAATACCATCTTGTATCTAAAAAAGCAAAAAAAATAAATTAATTAAACTGAAATAATTACGTAAAATGAATAAAATAATTACGTAATAAACTTACTTGTTAGAATTGAAAGTAGCATCGAATGAAACAACATCACCAAAAACTTTATAACTTGTTTTTGCATGCTCATCAGCCCAAAATAAACCAGTTAACTGTCGTTTAATGTCATGACTAAACTCAAGATAAAAATCAGGAAGAAACTCTTGCTTCTTCTGCAGCATATTAACTACCATATCAGCATCATACTCACCAATATATAAGTTCAAATCCCTTTTAAAATTTTTGAAATCTAGCACCAACTTGTTCAAAACCGCCATAAATCGTCCTCATTAGATTAAAAGCCTTAACAGGACCCATGTTTACTTTGGACATATTGCATAACACTTGCATTTGTTAATATGTCAAATTACGTGATGATGGAAGAAATTGCATATCTTCTGGAGAAACCAAGTAATAGTTATGCTCCTCAACAAATCTGAAAACTCTAAAATTCTGTCCATCCTCTGACGAAAAAGCTATATGAGCATTACAACCTGTTCTCTGCGATGGCTTATTCCCACTTTACCCTTTTCAAGACTATCAAACGCTTTACAAGTTTTGAATCCTTCCTTTGAACAAACCAAGTATTTCAACTTAAGAATCTCACCATGTTTGTAATGACCTCCTTTTCGAACACTAAATCCAACATTTTTTGCACATGTCACATAAAACTCATACGCATGATCAATAGATGGAAATACCATATCAACAGATGGTGTCATAGAAGATGCAACTTGTGGCTTATAAACTGTTGAAACAACCTAAGTAGAACTACTTTCAGCTCTATCATTGAAAATAAAACCTGGAAATCACGTAATAACTATTAAAAATACAGTAACATAATGGCTTAATAAGCATAAATATAATAACGTAATGACATTACATAATGAAATTATAGTAACATATTGAACTAATAAGAATAACTATAATAAAGAAACAAAAAAACGTAATAATATTGGCCTAGTAAGCATAAATCATGTTAAACATTAATTCACAACCTGGAAATCACGTAATAAATATTGAAAAACACAGTAACATATGAAACAAAAAAAAAAAACACGTAAATTGTGACATTGTGATGTGAAACAAACAAAAACACAAAAAAAAAAAAAAAACGTAAATACTATCATGAATCCAAGAAATCAATAAAAAAGATGAATTTAATAACAAAACAAAGAAAAAAAATAACGTAATGCTTTCATAAATAGAAAAACAAACGAACAATCAATATAAAAAGCTGAATTTCATTCTAATTCTAATAACAGAAACGAAATCTTTAAAGAAATCAATCGAAAAACATTACGTAACAGATAGCTCAAAATCATACCTGCACAATCGTTATTCACAGCCATCTTTGATGAATAAATAAAGGAAAATCGTTTGGAGATATAATCGAAAGAGAATGAACTGATTTATGATTGAATGAACTGAATTATGATTGATCGTGTGAATTATGATCAATATTTATACTGATTTCAAAATCTAATACCGACTAAATACGAATTTGAATCTCTGATCCTTTTATAAAAGATATGGGTTTAAAATCTCGAGTAAAATGACGATAGTACCCTTCAAGAAAACGCGGGTAGAAGCCTTCGCATCCTTCGCACGTTTTTATACTTTGTATTTGAACAGATCCCTATATATATATAATCTCATAATAAAATCAAACATCATTTAACTCTTTAGACAATAAATCAATCATATTTATTGTCTAATAATAAATCCACAATCCGTTAATCATTTCTTCAAACAGTTAACTATGATTATTCCAAATAATCAATAAATAAATATTTCTCCGAATATTTATCACTGCTTTTTTTTTTTGCCTTTTCTGATATATAATATGTAATTAATAAATGTCATTATTTGTTTGCACTCCAAGATGTAACTCTTTGGATCGTACTTTGATATCTAATTTTAAGACGTAATTTAAAACACGGTAAAAAACCGGGTTTGATCAATATTGCCATGCATGTTGCTCGTTTTTTACTAGTGTGTCATGGTAACTTACGTTGTGTTACTTGTGTATGTCTATCCAATTTTTTTTTTGATCGGGTATGTCTATCCAAATGTATTGTGGTAGAGGCTGCCGAACATAATATTATCTTTGTTCTTTTGTAGAATATTAGATATGGGGAAGGTTCAATTGAGAACTCATAGTTAGGGAGAGAACTCGAGAACTCTATATTACACATATGTAATATATCATATGTTGTATATTACACTTGTGTAATATATTACTATTGCATATGTTGCACATGTGCAATATATCATATGTTACACATGTGTAATATATATTACACATATGTAATACACTTAATATATCATATATTGCACATATGTAATATATCATATGTTACACATGTGTAATATATATTACACATGTGCAATATATGATATATTGCACATGTGTATTATATATTACACATGTGCAATATATCATATATTGCACATGTGTAATATATAATACACATGTGCAATATATGATATATTGCACATGTGTAATATATATTGCACATGTGTAATATATCATTATATTACACATGTGCAATATATATTACACATATGCAACATATGATATATTGCACATATGTAATATAAAGTTCTCGAGTTCTCTCAATAAAATGAGTTTTCTATTGAACCATCCCCTATTAGATATTATTTAGATATATAAATGATATTTGTGTTGATGTAAGGGCTTACGTTGGGCGTCCGAGTCACATCTTTTAGATCTATAATCCAATTTGTTTGGCTGGGCCACGTTGTCTCATTCTGCCATTGCCCATTGTCATTGTTATCATCTTTCCAAAATCATTAAAAATACATATATATTTTAACGACTAAACTTTTTGTCATCCATGGCATTTGAACGCTCACTATTTTGAAAGGCAAAACGTTATCTAACACCTTAATACCACTAGTCCAAAGGCCCTTTGGTATTAAAATATCATATTTATCCTCGCCGTAACTCATTTATGAGAATCGCAACAAAAAAACTGTAACAATGGCAGGACAAAAATAAAGAACTAGCTAGAACGATAAATGACACAATAATATAACACAAGTTATACAACGTTCACACCATAAGGGTAAGATGTGGAAAGGAGGGGGGGGGGGGGGGGTTCTATGTGGCTCAAGACTGTTGCTAGGGAACACCGGTAATGTTAAATCAGTGTTGTAACTTGTATGTGAAAGATCACATAAATAGACCAAATTATGCAAACCAATGATTTATGCGTTTTAGGCTAAAATGATAGATTGAAGTTTGATGAATTGAGGGAAAATATTGAGTGATGGCTTCTAATTTTATCATAAAATGTATTATTTAGTTCTACATAACCACATTTTTTTTTTGAAAATAACAAATTATTAATGGAGATATATCGACACTAAAAAAGTTAAGATTCTTGGATAATACTATCTTGAATCGGCGTAGTTAAGTTTTTGTCTAACAATTCGACAATATCTTGAATCATCGATGTCAAATTGAGATGAGATGAACCTCCATCTTCCATAGCCATTTTTGCCATTTCCCCAAGTTCTCTACTTCTCTTTCTTCTTGCTTCTCCTTCCTCTCCTTTGTCCATTAGATCTTCTATCGATCGTTTGATGTCTTCTTTGTTCACCACCACTCCAAACTTATCTTGCTCTCCAACGATAATCGGAGCCTCCATACCAATCTTCACTCCAATTTTCAAAACATCTACTATGAACCTTTCGTTTATAAACTGATCTGCAAAATGTGGCCATGTAACCATTGGGACTCCGGCTGAGATTCCTTCAAGAGTCGAGTTCCATCCACAGTGTGTTACAAAACCTCCAATGGCACGGTGTGACAAAATCAATACTTGTGGTGCCCAACCGCGAATTATCATACCTCTATCCTTCACCCTTTCTTCATATCCCTCTTCTAAGAGCCACCTTTCGAGTTCCTCCGTAGTATGTCTTATGCACCATAAAAATGGCTTATTCGACGACTCCAATCCCAAACCAAGGTCAATGTTTTGTTCAGTGGAGAGACGAGTCAGACTTCCCAAACAAACAAAGATTACAGACTCTAGCTCCCTTGAATCTAACCATTTCAAGCACTCGTGTTCGTTAGTACCTCCCTTGCTCCCTCTTTCGGCTATATCCAACATATTTTTGTTGCATAGCGAAACCGGGCCAATACACCAAACCTTTTTATGTTTTACTTTTGCAAGCTCTTCAACATAATAAGGCTCCAACTCATGAAAACTATTAACCACAATCCCACTTGCATCTTCTTCCACCTTTTGTATTTCTTTAAAAAAAGTCGCGGTTTCCTTATCTTTTCTGCCCCAACTCGAAGCCTGGACTTTCGTAAGCTCAACGCAGTCTGGAAGGCCAGGCAGCACAAAGTACTCCGAATCAGAAACAATTTCATCTAATACATTACTATTGAGTGCAATGTGTATGCATAGGTACGTGAAGCATCCAGGTCCATGGAAAACAAGCCTTGGAATATTAAACTTTCGAGCTATATTGTTTGTCCAAGGGAAAAGATTATCAGAAATGATGCAACTTGGTGCCAAAGTTAGTCCGCGGACCATGTTTTCCGCGGGTTCCTCTAACATACTAGCAGCTGCAAACAATTTAGGGAAAAGTTTAGCTGATGGAATCAAGTCAAAATTTTCACATCCTTGTGGTAAAACCAACTTCAGTAGATGGGAATTGGAGTTCAAGAACTTGAATGTTGAGATTATCCTTGACTGACCGAGCAATGACTGGTTTAAAACGGTTAGCATTAACAGGAGTGGTGATTATGGTAACCATAGAACCACGTTGGGCTAGTAATCGAGCTATGTCCACCATGGGTATCATATGGCCTTGAGCCATTAGTGGAAACAGTACAAAGTGAAGAGAAGCCATTGGATTTTCAGAAGGTATTGGTTGGTGCTTTGTGAGAGTACCTTAGCGGTGATATATGTGTATATATACACTTATCTTGTGGAATGCATGTTTCGACATACACCGCTTGTTATGAATATGGACGGTATTTGTCCATGCATCGCACCAATAACCATGCATCTCAGTTCACCAGTTTCTATATGTTTTGTCCTCAATATTCCAATAGGACAAACATATGAAAAATTGGATAAACATTTTCCATTTTACAATATTATTACTCTATGTATTAAAAGAGAAGGTAACGAGTAACAATACTAACGGTAACACCATTAACACTTACTGTAACACCGTTGTTACTAACGGTTACGTTGTTAGTAATAACGGCGTTAGTATTTTTGGTTACGTCGTTAGCACTAACGGCGTTAACTTCTTCTTCTTTTTCTTGTCTTTCATCACCTCAACAATAATGCCATAAGTACTAACGACGGTAAAAAAAATTTAATTCGTTGGTACTAACGCTGTTAGATAACTTTTTTTTTCATCTTTCATCACCTCAACGATAACGCCATTAGTACTAACAACGTTAACACCATTTTCTTTCTTCATTTTCTGTAATTAATTTCATTCTTTTTCCTGTTAGATATTGAGATATAGATAATTTAAGCACTTGACACATTTAAGGGTCTTAAGGGTGCTCGTACGATGAGATGGGAAACACAATACACCAACACAAACACTAGTAAACGCTGTAAGAATTAATTGGTGGAGTATCGTGTTTATAAAAGTTTATGAAATAAAGTAGATATAAATCATATAAAATAAAAATGATTTTGAGTATTCCGTTAAACAAGAAAATGATTGTTACTTTCGTTGTATTTAATCACATAACTGCTATATGTGTAAAATATAATTAATGTAAAATTCATAAAAAAAAAACTATTTCGCCCTCTTAGAGCATTCACAATAGATGCTCCATAATAGTGTGAGAGGAGCCTCTATATTATACAGAGTGAGTATAAGTGGTTGTGAGTAGAGTAGAGATAAAATATATAGATGAGACACTGTTCATCAGTAAATTTGGAGGAGATATTGTTCGTCCTCCATAATTTTTTAATATTTTTAAAAGTGGTTGTGTGTAGAGGAGAGAGAAAAGGTAATGATAAAAGTATAGAATAAATATTATTAAATAAAAAAGGAGAGAGAAATATAGTGAATTTTAGTGTAATTATAGAGATGAAGATGATGTTGGCTCATTAATTGTTTGACCCGGGCCAAAAGGAAATTAAATCACAAGATGGGCCGATTTGATTATGGACTGGGCTGCAAACAGGAAGTCGGTTGAGGTAACTGGATAAATCAAATATGAAGTCTTGTATCCAAAGTCAAATAGGATTATTATTGTTTCTTTTATTGTTATCTGTTAGCTTTCCTATTCCTAGTCAAAATAGGTTTATGCAAGTTTAGTTTAGTATAAAAGGTAGGTATTGGTAATTGTTTTTTGCTTTGCTAATAAAAAGGGTCGTGATAAAAGTTTATCACAAAACGCTTGTGTTCGAGTTTGTTTATTTTCTTTTTCGATCCAATTGAAACCTTCAGATGAAGGATTTACTGTGAATGCTCTTAAACTTTTAAAAATTAAAGTAAAAAGACAATATCATCATTCTCAAATGTGATATAATATAGATAATACAATGATTAAACTGTAGTTTTCGTCTTTGTGGTTTCCTCTAACTAATAGGTTTCGTCAACTCTTAACACCTTGTGACTTTGAGGTTTGATATTTTCAATAAAATTCCCCTTCAAACTTAGATGGTATACAATCAACAATACAGCAGTGGCAACAACAATACCAATATTGGTGGTATATATATTAAGATCTTTCAACATTAAGGATGTTTTGATTCTTGAACAATATTGTCTTGAACCGGTGAAGTTATGTTTTTGTCTAACATTTCGACAACATCTTGAATCATCGACGTCATATTGAGGTGAGATGAACCTCCATCCTCCATTGCTCCTTTTGCCATTTCTCCAAGTTCTTTACTTCTCTTTCTTCTTGCATCACCTTCCTTTCCTTTGTCCATTAGATCTTCTACCGATCGTTTGACGTCTTCTTTGTTCACCACTACTCCGAACTTATCTTGCTCTCCAATGACTACAGGAATCTCCATACCAATCTTCACCCCAATTTTCAAAACATCCACAATAAATCTTTCATTTATAAACTGGTCTGCAAAATGTGGCCATGTAACCATAGGAACTCCAGCTGACACCCCTTCAAGAGTCGAGTTCCATCCACAATCCGTTATGAAACCTCCAACAGCTCGATGTGACAAAATTAATACCTGTGGTGCCCAACCGCGGATTATTAGCCCTCTATCTTTAACCCTTTCTTCATATCCTTCTTCTAAGAGCCATCTTTCGAGTTCATCTGTTGTATGTCTTATGCACCATAAAAAGGGTTTGTTCGTTGACTCCAAGCCCAAACCAAGGTCAATGTTTTGTTTGGTGCAAACACGCGCTAGACTTCCCAAACAAACAAAGATTACAGACTCAGTCTCCCTTGAATCTAACCATTTCAAGCACTCGTGTTCGTTAAGACCTCCCTTGTTTCCTCTCTCAGCTATATCCAAGGTTGTAGAACTCGCTAGGCGCTAGTCGGCCGGTGGGGTACCGACTAGGGATTAATCGGGATGAATCAGGATTAATCGGATTGGATTTATATTTGTATTTTTCCAAATTTATACATATATAATGTTAATTTTATACCTTATATGTATAAATTTGAAGTTTAGGGGCCAAATATAAATTAGCGAATATGGATGGGGGTTAAATATTAAAATACCTGAACTTAAATAATCATAATCACCTTCATCGTTCACCATACCCCGTTTTTTCCTCTCATTCCTTCTTTCATTGTACGGAACCATCAGACGCAACTAGGGTTTTTGGAGTTTCATCGATTTTGGTTCTAAATCATGGATTGTCATTCAATTTTGAGCTAAGAACTTATTTGATTTGATCGATTTGCTCCAGATTTGACCCGTTCGAATTCATTTTTGACCTAATTTTGAATTTTTTAGGTCCGACAAGGACCAATTTGGTCAGACTAATTGGTGATTAATCGCGATTTTTACAACACTGGACCGCCACCGATTAATTTAGTGATTAGCCCAAAATTAATCAGTAAAGTGGGGACTAGCGATTAATCACCAATTAATCGGTGATTAATCGGGATTTTTACAACCTTGGCTATATCTAACAAACTTTTGTTGCATTGCGAAACCGGGCCAATGCACCAAACCTTTTTATCTTTTACTTTTGCAAGTTTTTCAACATAGTAAGGCTCCAACTCCTGAAAACTATTAACCACAATCCCATATGCATCTTGCTCCGCCTTTTTTATTCCTTCCACAAAAGCCGCTGCTTCCTTTACGCTTTTTCCGCCCCAACTACAAGCCTGCACTTATGGGTCACTTACTTACTCGAACCAAAACCGAAATAATAGACAAAACCAAACAGTATAAGCGACCCAAAGGTGGTTTTTTCTAAGACCAAAAATTCTGGTTTGTTTGAGTCACTAGTACACAAATGATCAAAAGATGCAAATAGCAAAAGCTATAAGGTGCGGTTGACCATCTCAACCGCATCTTATAGACGTATTTTTAAAAAAGTAACACCATCTCATCAGTTAATATTTTAACATCCGAATATAAAGATTGCATTTTAAACATATAGGCACTTGTGTATATTTTTTAATCAACATTTTTATTAATGTAACATTATGTTTTTTCAGGCAATTTCTACAATTCCGGTTGCAAGTATTAATTGAAGACGTTGGTTTAGGTTGAAAGTATGAAGATGTTGGTTCGGATAGTTATTGTATATGACTTTCATCCTTAGACATATATGTGTTTGTGTTACCTTGAAACTTTTGTAACTCATATATTTGGTTTATTCATATTGGTTTTAATTTGATTTTGTATATGATTTTCATTTTTTGGTATATATATTTGTATATATTGGGAATTTTTTAATAAAATTTTCTGGAAAATGAAAAAAATAAAAGAAATTATTTTTTGGCTTAAAATACCAAAAGATGCGGTTGATACCCGCATCTTTAAACATTTTGGTTGCTAAAATTAAAGACAAGAGATGCGGTTCTTTTGTCAAAAGATGAGGTTAAAATTAAAAGATAAGAGATGCGGTTGCTTGGTCTAAAGGTGCGGTTCCCTTAAACCCGCATCTTTTGAATGTTGCCTTTTGATGCTTGGCTATAAGATGCGGGTCTAAAACCGCATCTTTTAGCTTAAATAACCGCATCTTTTGCTCTTTTGTGTACTAGTGAGTGGGCATAAGGAGTCTGATGGACTAATCCATGTTAACTAACTGGGCTGTTTAAATGGAACCGAAAGATCAAGTTCAAGTCGGTTTAATGCTCCAACAAAGATAAAGATTAATTATATGTTCAGTTAATATCTAGAGTTTGAATTATTTTAATAATTATATGTGTTTTCCTTGTTTAGTTTGAATACAAGCCAGCCAGTAATATGTTTAGAAGCATAGGAGTCTTGGGCTATCGCCTATCAGGTGTGGGGCGCGTCCCTGGTTTGGCCAGGCCCGGCAGGCGCTCTACACCGCCCCTAGGGCTCGGCCCGTTAAGAACGTCTGCCAGAAGAAGGAGAGGACAGGGCAAATTGACCATTAATTATTTTTGTTTCTTTTTTTTTAGAAAAAGAAGGGAGGTTCATCCCCTACACCCTTCCTCCATCCCTATCTTGATGAGCCTACCATACAGTAACATGACGGCCCATCCCAATGGTGTGTGCATGTGTTGTTTGTTTCTTTCTGTATCAATTTTCATCCACAATATAGTCGTCTCATTAATAAGTGGTTAATAAAAAAAAGTTTAAATAATAAGTTGTAGACCCATATTCATTATTAGAGTATGGGGAGTGGGGCGTGGAAACTAGCGTGAAACCCCCCTTCACCTCCTCTACACCGCCCCACCATGGCGTTTTTTTTGGCGTGGCCCCAAGGGCGGGAGGATTTCCACCGGCGTGGGGCGGGGTTTGGTGAAGAGGTGGAGGGGCTTGATTGGTGTTGTTCATCTCTTCCCTCTCTCTCTTCGAACTCCTCTGGTGGTGTTCATCACTACCGTTGCCGGCGACAATTGCCTGAGGCAGTGACTTTCCCCCCCCCCCCCTCTCTCTCTTCGATGCCCTCTGTTGAGGGATTTTTGGGTTTCATTTACAACACAAGTAGATTTTTGGACATAGATTTTTGGATTTGGCGTGCTAGAAATAACCGCATCCTCTCGAGTAAAGAACAATCGGTCACGGATGTGGTTTTGAAATTAAAGCTATTAGTTTTCTTTGGTTTAGAAATAGATACAAATATGGATGTTTAGATTGGAAGTCATGGGTAACTTTGATATGGTGTAATCTTGGTTGACGCGGCTCATTCTCTGCCTTGGAGAGTGAGCTTTGCGTGGTTTGAATGAAGTTTATCTTAAAAAAAGTAGTATAGATGGTGGGTATTGAGGGATTTTGGTTTTCGTCGAAGCCTTGATTTTGTATAAAATATGAAATTGTTTATAAAAAAAAAAAAAAAAACTCATGCCCCTTTTCTAAGTCCCTCCACTCCCTACCATTTTGAGAGCTTGAAAAGTGAACACATGTGCCACATGGCAACTCATGCCCCTTTTTCAAGCCTCCCACTCCCGAGTGTCTTAAGAATCTGTTTTTGGACCCAAACATTTAAAGCTATAATATAAAACTGAAAACGACTCATGAAAATACAAAAAAAAAAAAAAAAAAAACCACTCATATGAACCAAAACCGACTAATGTCACCCTACCTGCACTTTGGTAAGTTCAATGCGGTCCGGAAGGCCAGGCAGCACAAAGTACTCCGAATCAGCGATATTGATATCATCTAATGTATTAGCATATATAGACATATGTATGCATAGGCACGTGAAGCATCCAGGGCCATGAAAAACAATCCTTGGAATATCAAAATTTCTAGCTATATTGTTTGTCCAATGGAAAAGATTATCAGAAATGATGCAACTTGGTGACGGAGTTAGCCTGCAGAGCATGTTTTTCGCGGGTTCCTCTAACATACTAGCAGCTGCAAACAATTTAGGAAAAAGTTGGGCTGATGGAAGCAAGTCAAAACTCTCACATCCTTCTTGTAAACCAACTTCTATCAAAGGGAGTTGGAGTTCAAGAATTTGAACCTTGAGCTGATCTTTGATTGCGCGATCAATGACCGGTTTGAAACGGTTAGCATTAACAGGAGTCGTGATTATGGTAACCATGGAGCCGCGTTCTGCTAGTAACCGGGCTATGTCGAACATGGGTATCATATGACCTTGAGTCATTAGTGGAAACAATACAAAGTGAAGGGATGTGGGAAGAGAAGCCATTGGGTTTTCAGAAGGTATTATGGTTTAGTCTTTGTGAGGCTTTTGCGGCAATATATATTTGTTCATTAGCTTGCACGCTTTAGGGTCCACCACTTGTTATTGATGTGGATGGTTATGATCATCCATTCATGCTACTCCAATAATTAATCATGCATCTCAATTTACATAAAAAAAGCTGAACAATTAGTCAATTACTACAAATATCTTTCATAATATAGAAAAACAATAATTGAGAAAAGAAGTATTAAATAAATAGAGAGAAGTGGAAAAAAATTATAATTTAATATTTTATATAATATTTAATTTGGGTCTAGTATACTAGATAAAGGCGCATGGCTTTTATAGCAGAGGTCTCATGTTTAAATATGAGCAAATTGAATAGTTAAAAATATTGGTGTAATATAAAGTATGAGTAAGCTTTGCCATTCAGTAGAAAAAATATTTATATGCATGCTTATGTAAGTATAGATATCTATATGCATACCAATTGCCCAAACCAGTGCCGACCTTGGGGGTGGGCGAGCTACACCCTCGGCTAAGGCACGTAATTTCGGAGGGGCCAATTTTTTGTTATTGGATGTGTGTGTTTAAAAATATGAAACGAAAAACTTTTTGAGTAATCTCTAAAATTTTGAACCATGAAACGTATTGGGCCATTTATGATACATCTAAAACCTTATAACTTATATATTGGGCCAAATTTGATCGAGAATTGATAATCCAAATATCCAATCATCTAATCCAAATAATAATATTATAACAATAAAAAACACTAAAAAAATTATACGGTTAATCGTTGTTTAAAAAAAATGCTAGGAAGGCTTTAAGAATCATTGGTTAGCTATTACGGTATGTCATTCAAATACTATATTTTTGTTATGTATATTTTCATAACATCAGTCTTCGTTTAAAAGAATATTTCTTTTATATAATTCGCTAGGGCCGAAATTTTGAATACCCGAAATTTTGGATTCGAAAAACCCAATAGATATCTGAATCTTAAAAAAACAAAAAAAAAACATTTTTTCTTATATTAAAACCAAACCTGCTTAATTCAACTATATATATCTCTAAAAAATCTAGATAACAATAAAATCTTGGAAAATTGGATTGTAATAATCCCACATTTGTGTTGTTGGATTGGAATGTAATAGTCCCTCCTTTGTGTTGTTGGCTAATAATAACCACACCTAAGTTTATTCTTCCCACCAGTCCCACCTTTTAATTTATTTTTTCTCATTGCACCCGCCGTTAACTCACACTAACGTCGTTAGCTGAAACTCACAATTTTAAGCGATTGTTCACCGGATCTGAAAGAGAGAATCGAGACGATGATATTGGTATGTTCAATTGTAGATACTGAAAAGAAAAAGCAAGGTATCTAAAAAACGAACACGTTTTCTTTTCGGAACTATATACTCTACCTTTCGGTATATGAAAAACGTATGGGATTTGAAATCGGATCATAAAAAGCATAAAAATCCGGGCTATATTCTCGCCGTAAACGTACCGGAGTTGGCCAGTTTTTCTTACCGAAAAAGAGAGGAGGGAAAGGGTTTGAATTTTATTTTTTTATAACTTTCCATTAATTGCCATTTTGGCCTCTGAGGACAAAAATGACGAAGTTGCCCTTGAGAGTTAACTGAGTTTCAATCCCCGGTTAAAAACTGTCCAAAATGGCAGTTTTGGAAACGTGAAGGGTCCCAGTGATAGAAAACAGGTTTGGTGTCTAAACAAGCATATTGGGGCAAACGTTAGGGACCATTTTGGCAATTTACTCAAATAATTAGGTCCTTAATTCAATAGTTAATGACACAAAACTGCAACTGTCCTCCAATTCCCTGTGGAGACGACGTACTTACACTATACTAGTTTTTTATTGACCGCAAGACATCGATCATCTACTTTCTCCAGGTTCCACTCGTAAGTTTTTTTTTCTGTTACTTTGTTCCTCCATTGACCATCCTTTCTCCAAATTTTTTTGTTATGTTGTTTAATTTGATATGGTTCACACTTGTTGATTCGTATCTACATACTTCATATGTACAGATCTTGATTATACTAACAGATTTTATTGTTATCTAATTTTTTTAGAGATTTATCTAGTTCAATTAAGCAGGTTTGGTTTTAATATAAGAAAAAATGATTTTTTTTATAATATTCGGATATCCGTCGGGTTATCCGAATCCGAAATTTTGGATATTTTAAATTTCGGATTCGGATATGAATTTTCACTATCCGAATTTTTTAGATATACGAGGTTCAGATATTTGAAAACCAGATAATTCAGTTTTGAACTCCCCTAGCGCTACACACGATTCGTAAAACATAATGCATAAAAGACAATTACTAAAAAGTGTGAAACACAATGCTTTTAACATGGTTTGGAACAAAACTTACGTTGAAATGTGGACCAATTGAAAACACACATAAACTAAGCATGAAAAACTTATTATGTTTGACATCACTCGTTCCGAAAGAAAAAAAATGTTTACGTTGAAATGTAGGCCAACTTGTAAGTTTAAAAAATATTTTAGACAAAGGGTAAACTCAAAATTTTTCAAAAGAAAGAAAAAGTCCAACTCGTTTTTATACTGACACATATAAAAATTCGTACGAAAAAAATAGTTTTTTTTTCCAAGTAAAGGTACGAATATGGGTAAACTCGAAACTCTAGAAACTTAAGGGGGTTAAATTTTTTAAACAAGTCGATAAATTATTATTTTTAAAAGAAATTAGAACGAACGTTATTGAAAAAAGTTAAATTAGTAAAAAACTTAATACTTTAAAAACATGTATTATATATATATATATATATATTATACATGGGTAAAGTTAAAATATTAGAAAATAAAGAGGTTGATTTGTAATACTTGTAAAATGGAGTAGGAATCAAATGTGTCAAATTCAAAAGTTGAGGAGGGTGCTTTGGCCGGTGGGAAACCCCGCTAACATAGCTCTTCAAAATAGAGTAAATAGGAAAAAAAAAATTTTCTCGACGATGTGTCGGCGGGAAAAGATTTAATAATGGCACCATCTTTTTTAATTTCATCCGGCCAACCTTTTCTCAAGGCTAAAAAAATTTAATTCTTTTGTTAGGCTTGTGCTGTCGACGTGTCATCAACAAAGGGTACCTGTACAGACAACACGGTGTTCTTGGATAGGGTGGTCATATCAGAACAAATTTATAATTTATAATGATATAATTTAAATTAGTTCCTATAGGTTTTATTTTGATAAATTTGTACTCAGTTTAACTTGTATATAGATATATGCATGACATAAAATATTTATCGATACATCACACAACATATGTAGTTGAGGGTCAAAGTGTGCTTCGTATAAAAAATTCTTTGATACATCATCACACATCATATCTAGTTGAGTGACAAAGTGTGCTTCGTATTTTGTTCTGGGGTATTAATCGCTAGGATTCGAAAGACTTCTCTTTTGACTAGTTCCGCACACCAAGTGCACTAAATACAAACCAATAGTCTTTTACTTTAAAATGCATAATTATAGTACTTCTATTTAGCAAGCTGATTATGCATTATGGTATTGTACACAATGCTTTACAAGGGTGTTATGCATTAACGGTTGTACCCACATCTTTAGCTGGTTGTACGTTTGTGTTGGTCGCCTGTAATTGGTCATTTGGGGGCGGTGGACACGCGTCAAACCCGTCTTTTTTTTGCATCAACATATTTGTTTCATCTCATGCCTCTAATTTGTTGTCATCTACTTTTTCTTAGGGTTTCTATCCTGATTCTCTCTCTTTGCGTGATACCTTTTTTTCGGCAGGCAAGTGTGGATGGTGTTGCCACTCGGTACAGATCCATCATCGCCTACCACAGATCTGCTGCTGCTTGGCTTATGTCATCCTTAGAAACTTTCTTTCTACAATTGCTCACCTACCTCTTCTTTTGGATACTCGCTATTGGTTGTCCATTAGGTATCTATTATCATAATTTTATGCCTTCTAATATGATGTTCTACCTCTGTTTTAATTTGTTCTTTCTTTGCTTAAAGGTTATTGGATTATTATTGCTTAAACCTAGGTGTATAAATTGTTTACGCATATTTTAGGTTCATGTTGCTTTGAATGGAAAAATTAGAATGCATTCTTAAAAAACCCCTTCTCGAATCTCTTTATATAACTGAAATTGGGTACTTTGTTTCCTGCGCTCCACCTACTGGATCAAATGCTGCAAAGATTAAATAACTTATCTTTTAGATGTTATGCATTCCAGCTGTTATATTTGTTTCACTGATGTTTGTTAACTATGTTTGGTTCAGGTTTCATTTTCGATAGTAGGGCTGCTTTCTTCTTCGTTCATCACTAAAATTGGGGGTGTCTTCCTATGAATTTGCGGCTGCCTATGATGTTCACGTATACGATGTGGAAGTCGGTCGTGATGGCACTACTGCTGTGCAACCGATTGACATTTCGTTTTGCGCGTTAATTAGGTATGTTTGCTGTGAAATGGTGCTTGGCTATGATGTTAGCACAAATGATGTGGGTGTCGACTGTGATGGCGCTGTTGCAGTGCACTGCAGTGGGCTCGACCAGTTTACTGTTTAGCTTTGTACATTCATTCCACGTTGTCGTACTGCTCCCTAATCTGCACTCTTATAATCTGTGAATGGGTCAAGCTTATTTGGCGTATTTTCCTTTGAGTTAGTGGTTGGCTATGATGTTTGTGTATACTATGCGGTTATCGAATGTGATGGCGCCGCCGCATTGCAACCGATTGACTTGCCGTTATGCGCCTGAGCCTGTTGATTGTGTTAAATGCGTCCTCCCTTGGCTATGATGTCAGCGTTTGCGATGTGGTGGCCGATTGTCATGGCGCTGCCGCTATGCAACCGATTGTGCTCCTGTTGTGCGTCTGCGCCTCTTGATGGAATTCATGGCAGCGTGTCATTTGAAAACTAAAATTAGGAAGCCATGTTGATATTGTACTTTGGATCTGCATTTTCCATTCGTTTTCTGGCCCTACATGGCAGCGACTAGCGCATAAAACTTTCTTTGCTCTGGCTTACCCCGCTATGATGTTTCTGTGAGCCATCTTGGTGATGTTTTTTCAATTTGTTTGGCTGTGATGAACTCATAATTTTCACGCATAATTGCCGAAAATGGCTGGCCAGCGATTGTGGATGGCAGTTACGCACCTGTAACGCTGCAACCCTTCTTTGCAGCCATAACGTTTTGAAGTTCTGAGCCATAGAACTCTTGGTTTTGGTCGGCATACACTTCTATTTTTCCTTCATTTTTGCTCTTGATGATATATGTTATAATAAAGTCTCAAAAATTAACCTGAAATTTGTTGTTGAATGGCTGTATGCTATAACTCTATGCAGGTTTTGAGAAACAGAGTTGGAAAACAACGAGGAGGAAAGGAAGATTATGCATGGGGCGATTGAAATTGTGGTGATGAAAACAGCAGGTGATAAATCTTTAGTCTGCCATATTTTATAGTAAAGTACGTAGATACGTAGCTCCTAAAAATGATTTTTATTAACTACTTTGCTCCTGGTGCCATAAAGTTTTGTAGTATGTGATTAACAATACATGGAGGGAGATGACTTTGCTCCTGGTGTTGTAAAGTTTTGGACAATTTTTTTTAAAGTAGAAATGCTCCTACTTATCTCAGTATTTTAAGCTCTAAATTGAATTATTGTTGTACGTGTTGGTAATGGTTGCTATGTTAATCTTAAAAACATCTTAATCTTTTTCAGCTTATTACCTTGGAGCCATGGGGATTATGCTGGTGTAATTGATGACACACACACACACCATTAAACAATAATTACTTATGCCTCTCATCTTGGTAGCGAGTGAGTTTACATGCATTTTTAACAGGTTAGATACAAGGTTGCGTTTATGACAAGTTTCTTTTCATGGTTTTTCAAAAGATGAGTTGTACTGCGGATGAGTTGGTTGTTGGGCTGCCTGGTGTTGCTTTATCTTATATACTTTATTTAGGGAATATTTAATGGCATCCCAATTGTTATATTTTTCAAAGGCTTGGACAACATGAGTGATTTTGGCGTGAACGTGTTAAACTTATTTATATTGATTGTTTCGTGCAATTTGTGTTTATTATAATCGTGTTTTCGCTGTTGATGGCTGGCGGTTTAGGGATTGTGTTTTAACACTTGGTTTCAAGTATTTCACACACTGTTCAGCTTAATATCTGACAACAGATATATAATATCCAACTAACTCTTAACAAAAATAGTGGCATATAATATCCAACTACCTCTTAACAAAATCGCTGTCACCAGATTGCCCCTGCCGCAACGCGCGGGGACGCAGTCTAGTTGTACCTAAAAAACAAAGATGAAATATATGTTGAATATAACATTGAAAATGATGTCGGGATCTTAAGATAGCTAATCCATATTTGAGAATTGAGAGAATCATTCTGAATCACACATTTCTCTAAGGCAATTTTTTTTTTCTTTCTAAATCGCAGCTTTATTTGCAAAAAAATATTTTTTTTCATTTATACATATGTATATATTACATTTCTTTAAAACCATTCAAATTCAAAATATCTTTTTATACTTATCTTTATTAATAAAATACAATCTCAAAAACACAATATACGCATACAAATTTAAACGTATATGAAAATAAATTGTTTTTACACATGTGTAAATTTACTGTTTATACATGTGTAAACTCTTTCATTTACACATGTGTAAAAAAGTTTATTTTAATTGGAATGTTTTTTCAAGGAAATATGAATTATTTGGAAAGAAAATTATTTGTGCTTTAATTATAATGTGGTTTGTATTTAAAAAATTGATTTTGATTGATTTTTTGTTTGTTCTCATGGTTCTCACAATATTTATAGTGTTCTCAAAATAACCATCCCATATATATATATATATAGGGTTAGGATCCGTTGAGAACTCGATGAGTTGCGAGAACTCGTGAGAACTCGATGTAAAATGCGATTTTTTTGCATACTTATTTAAAAACACGTAAACCACGCTGTAAAAAAAAGCAAAAAATACATGAATTTACTCCGAATTACACACGTGTAAAGGATTTTTACCGAATGTAAGTTTATTAATATTTTATTGTTGTTTAATTTTGAACCACATATTCATTTTTTATTACAATAAGTGTGTGGTTATAAAGTGAGTTCCTATGGTTCTCACAACTCAAATGAGTTCTCAAATGATCTCAATCCTATATATATATATATATATACACACACACATATAGGAATTCTAAATTGCAAACTTCCTCTAGTTAAGGAAACCAATGAAACCCAATTTAATGGTTGTCATTCTTCCATGTTTTGTGTTTTCATATGTGTTGCAAGGGTATATTAGGGAAATCACTATTTGTATTACATATGCATAGTGACACACTTTGCCAACCCTTTTTTCTTTGATCGACATGTGTGCAAAACCATCTCCATCTAAAGATCTTACTCTTTATCTTTTTCTTTCTCTCTACACCTTCTACACACACATTCTCTTTCTATACAAAACTTTTGAGAAACTTTAAAGCTATACAAAAGTACACACACACACACACACACTATATACACCTTCTATGTTCTTTTAGAAGATGATGGGTTCTCCTTCACCCACCATCTTTACCTGTTGACCACCATTCTCCTCCACCCACCATTCTCCATCAATGCCTATACAAAAATCAGTCACCTATAAGATGATGGTTTTCAGATCTTTGTTGTGAAATGACTTTAAGGATGGAAAACACACAACCTTGACGACGATTTTTGAGATCTGTGGATGAAGATTCGGTGATGGTGACAGGTGTGTGGTGACGAGTTTCAGAGCTGACGAGGTGTACGACAGTGGTGGTGGTTCAGCGGCGCGACAACATTATGTCGATTTAATATTCATGTTTTTCTTTGTAATATTTATGTTTTTGTTAACTGTATTAAGATTCAACTTCTTACGCTTTTTGATTTATGATATCCCTTATGGTTATTGCGTACAATTTTTACTTTGTGTAATTTTTGATTTTGTGTTAACTGTAAATTTAAGTGGTTTTTTCAATTTTTGAGACTATTTTGTGTTTTTAATAATCATAAAAAACATATGTTTTTAAAAGAGAGAGAGAGACAAATATGTTGTGTTTTTAAAAGGGAGATGAGAGAGACAAGCATATATTTAATACATAGTCTTTTTATTTTGTGTTTTTAATAATCCTAAAAAACATGTGTTTTTATTAATCCTAAAATGCTTTAGTAAGTTTTGAGTGTCATCTATCAAATTTTGAATCGAGGCAAACATATATTGAATCTGAATAAAAGAAAGAAATTGGAGTTTTCTTCCTAACAAAAACTGCTGAGCCAACACTGGTGAACGTGAAAGATAGGGAATAACTCAAACGGAAAATAACATTTCTCTCTAGGGTGTTCAAATAAGTTTTTATATTTTTAGTTATTTTAAATATATAATTGTTTAAAGTTTAAGTTAAATTAGAATAATTTAGTTTTGAGAAATTCCAAACAAATCTAAGGTCTGTTGTCAAATTGCCCACTAAGACGCGTGCCTAGGTTCAACGCAGCCTTTTCGCTTCGTTTCAAAAGCCCTACTTTCAGGCCGTTAGGCGTATTTTTCACGTGAAGTTCTGACGGAATTTCTGCTAACAATTGTCTAAACAGGTCTGAAAACAATTATACCAGCTTTAAACAAGTCTATAATCAACCACAAACAGCCTAAACTAATCCTAAAGAAGCTTAAGACATGTTTAAAACTCCTAAAAATGTATTTATATCGTGTGCCTCGCTTAAAAAAGCTCTTGGTTTTAAGTGCCTTGCACTACCTTGAGTGCGCCTTATGCTTTCAACAACTATAAATCCAAGACGTCACCATGCGTTTTGAAAAAGCTAGATAAA
>JAUTDX010003745.1:0-45931 GCA_030844895.1 Ambrosia x helenae | reverse complement strand
AATGAGGGCTTTCATGGTAGAATCCCCAAAAGGAGCAACCCCACTAGAACACAACACCTTGACAGCAGCTGTTGAAATGACCATCCCTACTTTTCCGGAGGCACTGTTTTGACATTGGGGCTCTTTTCAATAGCCTCACTCCCCCCTGCTTCCTGCTTGATAAAAGAAACACCCCCCACACAATCGAAGAGGGAAGGAACCAAATCTGCAAACCCAGAACCGTCTTTCCACATAGAAAGCGATTGCAGGATGCTGCTACACTACAATGATTTCCTATTCCCAGACCTTCGCTCCTGCCTAGTGACGGTTTGACCACTCGTAGGGTACACCGCGGCATAAAAGCATGTTGACCCAGTTCCTGGTGAAGCCACCACTTTGCGTAAGGCACCTGTCAAGGCCTGGACAAATGCCAATCGACAACTTGGGGGGATACTCTTGACGGTTTGAATGGGCAGTGAGAAAACCTTTTCTAAGAGGGATATATCTCCAACCACACCTCCTGAAGGACCCCGGTTCCATGTCCACAGTCACGTGACGAGGTTTCTGGATCCCAACAATGAATCTTCCACATCTCCCGTAACTACAGAGAAGGAGAAGACGTCATCAGCAACTGTGATTGCACCTTTTGCTGAGAGCATGCATCACCATGCACCTCCCACATAGCCATTTAGCCCCATCCCTAAGGGCGCCCCCAACATCCATAAAAAGTTCCAAATCTTGGGAGATTGTATCTTGCATAGACGCCCTCCTTTTTTCTGTCTTGAAATGGAAACCCTGCATGTGCTCTAGTAGGCGTTGAAACCCTGAAGACCCCGGCTTACCATCTTTACACTCATGGAAATGTTTAAAGAGGCATGTTCTCAAACCACTACTCGAGCCAGGGCAAAAACCTCCTTGTTTAACATTCCAATCCCTTTTATTAGGAGCCATAGGATCCAAGAAAATTAATTTTTTTTTCTATTAATATATATATACATCTTAATTCAAAATTTTTCAAATACAAACACTTTAATCATCCCAGATCAAACACTTTCAACCAAATATATTCATCCACAAATCAAATACTTTTAGCCACATTGGATCCAAGAAAATTAAATGGTGTCGCAAATAAAAATTTCTCTAAACCAAGAGGAGCGAGTTCAAGTAGTAGAGGATGGGGTTCAAGGGTTAGCAGGGCGGGTTTGAGTGCGGAAGAAGGGTACAAGCCGGTGAACAATTTTCCACCACAAACACAACCACTCTCACAACCGCAATATTTTTCACATCCACAATTTCATTATCAACAACCATAATATTTTTCACAATCACAAGCACAATATTTTACACCACCTCAAGTACCATACAATCTGGAAGAGTTCGACGCGTTTGCAATGAGGAGTCCAAATGTTCGTCAAGTACGTGAGGGGCATGAGCGAAACTTTCCATGTGGAGATGATGAACTCGTGATAGAGACACAACACGAGACACATGATGATGGATATAATTTGGGCGATGATGTTGAAGATATGCATGTTATAGAAGATGAAGATGAAGAAGATGCAAGTAAAAAAAACAAAGGAAAAAATTCGCCAGGCGATCAAAGGCTACAAAATGGTCAACTGAGCAAGAGGTTGCTTTGGCAAAAGCTTGATATTATTGGTTGCAGGGAAAAATAATCAACGAACCAAGGGGAGTTTTTGGAAGGTGGTTCTTAAACATTACGAGTTATTGGGAGAAGCGATCGGACCATCGATCGACCAATTAACTTCAAAATGGGGGGCCATGAACCCAAAAATGAATGAATTCAACGAACATCATCAACAAACACATAATTATTTTACCTAAATTATACATACATTTCTTTTTACTTAAACTATTTTTACTTACTTAAATATAGGAGCATTTACATGGTAGTGGATTGACGTGCTTGTCGTGGTACACGTAAAATTTCCCAATTACAACTATTGAATAGTGGCAAGAAGGTATCGAACACAAGGAGTTTGTGGAAAATGTGCAATTTCTAGCTTTGTTAATTAACTAAAATTAAACTACTTCACAAAAAGTAAATGATTAAGATTTTTGGTTGTTTTTGAGTTGAACTAAAATAACGACTAATTATCGATTCAAACTTAAAAGGGTTTCTTCAAATTATGAGATAATGACCATTCTGTGACACCCCGCATTTTCAGGTTTCTACTTTAACTGAACTCTAGTTAACTTGCATGTTCGTATGTGGCTAAACACTTAACTAGGGTTGGTTAATAGGGCATTTGAATGTGTTATGTAACAATAACACATGTTAGGTGACACTAACGTACGTTATAATTAGGAAAATAATTGTCTAGACACACACACGAACCCTGTACCCCGAACGTTGGTGAATTATTAGGCATGCATGATTATATGAATGACCGGGTGTTGATGAATGTGGTGTAACACGCGTATGTGAATTGCATGCTTATGTGAACTACTGTGTGTTAGTAAACTGTACGTAAACGTTATGAGATATGCGCACTTATGATAAACATAATATGAATTGATAAAAACAATAATTTTATATGAGTTAATATGATTATTATTGTCGGGATTGATCGCGAGAGTTAGATAGGGCTAATGGGCTCGCTTATCAGATAAAAATCGCTAGAGCCCGAAACCTGGGCCCATGGTCCTAACCCTAGCATATTATTTATAAAAAAAAAATATAATCAAACCCTAAACACCCATAGGCGCCGTGGATTAAGAAGAGCCCCCACAACCCCCTTTCAATCTCAATCTTCACCAATCTTGCATTAGTTCAAGCAATTTTCGGGTGTTATCTTGTGATTCTAGGGACTCTAGCAATTCAAGGTATGCGTTTTACATGTTAAATGATATGTTTTTAGGCTGGAAAAATTATGAAAGACTTTAAGAAACATGCATGCTAAAATCGCAAGTCATGTAGGATGAATGTTTATGATGTTTGTTGATGTTGTTGATGAATATTGTTAATAAAAATTATATCTAGAGCGCATGGTACATAGAAATCAGAAGTTAAACGTGATAATATGGATTTTTGTTGTGTCAATATGAGTTTATTGCATGATTGTGGGTTATTAAGGATGATTAGGGTTTATAAGAGTCATGTTGATAAAATTCTGATTTTCTGACAGATTCATTATGATGTTTTGTAGGGTCTGTATTGTGATGTTAAATTGATTGTTTTGATCGATTCTTTGCATGAATAGATTGTACATGGTCTTAGCTTTTTAGAATGGGCAAAATCATCTGATTTGGATGTCGTTTGATATGTTTTTGGAATTTTATTTGATTAAAGGTCATATCAGATTTTCGGAATTATAAATTGGGCTAACTTTAAATGGTCATAACTTGAGATTTACAAGGAGTTAGGTTATGAAATTTTTACAGTAGGTCAATACTGAAAAAATAGAGCTTTTCCAAGTGGATTCATCTCGTTTGGATGAATACACAATTTTTAAGAATTTTCCTACTAAACTGACCTGTTGAGGAAATTTTCTGGACACTGCTGTGTTGTACGAATTTTTATAATTTTTGTGTTTGAAATTAAGACAAAACAAAAATAGGTATTGTCGAGTGAATCCCAAATAAAAATCAGTAAAAATTTGGGACTCTAATTCATTCGTTAAGTATTTTAAATAAATTGTTTTTCACAGCGCACAATCTGTCCTAAAAACACAGATTGTGTACGGGGTCGTTAAGTGACTATTTGGAGTTCTATGTGGTGTGTAATTGACATGTACTTGTGTGGAAACTTGTATGAGATGTGTTTGATGCGTTAAACTTATAATAGTCACCACGATCACCAACGGGATACGCAGGACATACTTGTGCATGTAGAGTCACTAGGTGTCACTACACGATTTTGAAACTTTTAAGAATCGAATAAACGTGCTATGTGGTATATTGGTTATACAAGTGTACTCACATAGTGACACATATAATAGGGGGTCGGTAGCGAGTCTCTATTACGTTGAAGTTTGGATATTCTTGCTTGCAACCTAAGGTGAGTTTCACTACTCTTTTCTCAAAAGCATGCGTCTCGGGTTGAGACAACTTACGTAACGTTTCTAGTCCGGGTTGGGACTACTTTTACACATCCCGGGTTTTGGGTGCATGATTTACGAGGTAAATCTACTTTTACTAATTCATGCTATATGTCCTTGATGAACTAAACCAACCCTATCATTTAAGTCCTTCAAAATACCGAATCAATTGCCGGTTGGGCAAGCGGGTTACTAGTTGATAGCGCTATTAGGTCTAACAAACCTCACATCGTGCTGGGAGCATGGGTGTGAACTAATAACTTAAAACATATGTCATTGTTGATGGGCAATGACGCAAGGCACTTTTCTCCCGGTTATGGGAACTTGTTCATTAGTAGTTCGGTATTCGCCGGTTTTAGTTATCATGAGTGGGCTAGCTACCCCTGGCATATGAATTAGCTGTTTACTTGTGGCCGAGGAGGCCGACGTTCTTACTTATTGTTATGTGGTCTGGGAGACCGACACTTTCATTTGGTTACATGGTTTGGGAAACCTACGCTTTTACTTACTCACCTACTTTACTTAGTGAACTCATCAACATCGTTTGTTGACCTGCCATTTACATGCTTTTGCAGGTAGTTAGCTTCCGGTGTCACGATTAAGAAGCACTGCACGTTTCATTGCATTGGGTCATGGCATACACCTAAATTACATATTATGCTTTTACATTTTCTTTCATATGGTTTTAATTTGGGCGCGTTGTTTTGCGCATAGTTTTAAAAGGGTTAAATTTGGTTTACGCTTCCGCAGTTTAACTAAACTTGGTTTTTGAAAACGAACTAAATGGTTTGGGCATTTAGAGTTCGTTCATATGACTTATGGCTATGGGATCCTGGTATGTCACGCGCCTCGCGGTATAAACCCCGCAGTGGAAATTTGAGGGTGTGACACATTCAAGGATCCGGTTTCTCTAAACACATGTGTGAATTTCAACTAGAAAGAGTTACATAGACATAACTCATGTACAAACAATTGTTGTGATAAAAGGGAACAAAGTACTCGGATTAAATTAACGCGATGTTGTTTCCCGATGACCAATTAATCAATAACCAACCCCCAATCCTTCCCGTGATATCTCGATTGTTAGCAACACCAAGAACGTACGATAAAGACTAAGAATTAGTAAATTAATCAACACACTACAAGCAATTGTTCATACACCATAATAATCAAGCAAAGTACCAAATTATTATTCTAGAAATGTAAGAAAAACACACACAAGAGTTTTAGAAAAACCTTCACCACGAATGATCACCAAATGTTTAGCCAAGCATGGTTTGGTGAATCATCATAATCTTCAAATAATTGTTCATAAGAATTACAAACATAAACCCCATGATTAGAGATGTTCTCCAATGATTAGTTTTAGCCAAAATCACCCAAAAGTTGCTTAGAAACGTTCACCACGGAAGAGATGATGAAAAGACACCATCAAGTAGTCTTTAAATAAGGGAGTTACACTTTTGGTGCAGAGGCCACCGTACCCTTACGGTGGCTACCGTAAGGGTACGGTGGAACCTTTCAAAATCTTCATTTTTCTTTCTTGCATTCCACCTCGTTCCGATGCGTTCCGGTCCATTCCCAAAGCCCGTATTTCGTCATTTTTAGCTCCTTATTACACCTGCAACCAAAGCACTCGTAGTTACCCAATTCCAAGCAATAACATGATCAAGCATGGATAAAATAAGCGTTTTAATGATATAAAGGGTTGTTCCTTGAACCACCCGTCACATCCCCACACTTACCCATTGCTTGTCTCAAGCAATCTACTACAAATCCTTTTCACAAATAAGCGATCATTTCAAAGTCAAGTTTAATGTGCAATCCTCGTACTAACCCATCCTCAACACCCCAATCAACACACCCCTCACAATATCTCTCCTTTCGGTATCAAGTAAGCTCTAGCAAAGATAAGCTAGACACAAAAGGCAAACGGGTAGTTGCACAACCATAAGCTTGTACCTAAATCAATCATCCTCCTAACATGAACATGAGTATAAATCAAAGGGACTTAATGGTTGTAACTTGGCTAAGTGTGAAGGTAGGGAATAGGATATATATAAGTAGCGCAAACTTTACCCGGTCTTTTTATTACAAAACACACACGAACAAAGAAACACTACTATATACAAACACATAACATAACTTTACTCGCTTTTTCTTTTCTTTTTCTTTTTCTTTTCTCTTTTTTTTTTTTTGTTTTCATTTTTTTTTTCTTTTTCTTGCCAAACAAATTACATAAACATACTAAAAGATACTAAACTTAACGCTTCAATAATACTATTAATACAAGAATAAACTAAACACAAAAAGACCGGGTCAAGTTGGGTAAAATTTAGGAGCTAGTTTAAGGGTCATCAAACAATAGGCTTTAAGGCTCAAAAATGGGTAACTAAATGTCCAAACCCCCGCCCCTCTCGCTACCTTGCTCATATATGTAATGTATGAGGTCCAACCCCCCAAAAACCCACACTCGCACTCACATGATGAGGCTACCTAATGCCCTTATCATCTCTACATCCATGCCCAATTAAGGATTCAAGTTGTATTCAAGCACAAGTTCTAGTGCACCCCCACCCATTGCCACTCTCACAAAGAAAGATATATCTATATATATTGTTCTATAACTGTGGCTCAAATCTCACCAACAATAAAAATGGGTTAAGGGTTGTCGGTGTGCCCCTCGAGGTTAGTTCAAGGTGTTCCAATTCTCACAACGCTACGTTTGATTTTTTTTTTCAATTTCTTCAAAATTTTCCCCCATCCCCACACTTGGGGTACATTGTCCCCAATGTGCGGTTTTTGGAAGGAAACGCTCCAATACTCAAACCACAAACTTCTTTTTGGATTTTTTCATTTTATAATTTTTTTAGATTTTTAATTTATAAACAACACACCTCCTACTACCACAACCCGAACCAATCATCATCAATCATAACACCACCCAACCACCCGATCCCAAAAACATAAGGAAAAGAAAACAAACATACAACTATGTACAAAAGAAAACAACCTGGTCAATAATAGCGAGGCTGAGGCGGTCCAAACACGGAGGTCATCAAATCATTCCACTCCCCGAATCCAAATGCCTCGCTACTGCTTCCACCTTGATCTGGGGCCTGCTATTTCTTTTTATATATATATATATATATATCAAACACGTGTATGAGTCCCTGCAGTTCCTCCCAATCGAGCCGTATAGCATTTCTTTCGCGGCCGATAAACAAACCTGAAACTAAGACTCAAAAGAAAAATAAAAATATAAAATTCTGGGATGCCTTATACACCGATGGTGTACATATTTACCCTGCCTGAATGGGGATTGAGTACAGGCGAAATTATCTGATTGCAAGGTAAACTCCAAGCATTCCCAGAAATCAAAAGAGACTTAAAATACAATCTAAAAATAAAACAAAATAAAACAAAATATATAATATACAAAATGTACAAGACTCATACCTAATGTTCATTCATGGTGGTCTCAAAGAATATTTTCCTACCGAATTTCCGAAGTATGCTCGGTAGTTTACATGCCAAATAAACAGATGTTTAAAGATTGGCATGTATAGTGAGCGAATGTTGTTGTGGTGGAACCATCTCATGAGCTTTTCCCCGATGTCTTGTAGTCTCACTTTCCGAATATTTGCCTTTGAATCTTCATCCCGAACCTTGTTTATGAGGTTAATCGGGGCGGGATGAGATTTGTGAGAATCTTGACTTGTGTCACCTGCATCAATACAAACAACAACCTTTTCCAAATGTAACTCTTCAACAAATGAAGGATTTGGTGTGGTATTAATCTCCACAACCTCATCCTTAATTTGCGAACAGTTTCTAATATCATCAGGCAAAGGGGAAATAGCCTCGGCTATGTCTATCCTTCTTGATAACATCTTACACTTAAAGCTCAAGTAATCAATTCTTTGTTGAATCGAAAGACAAGGTGTTGATAACAACTCTTCGACTTTAGATAATTTATCTTCGATTCGAGCAAGTTGCATTCCTCCTTGCTTTGATATGTAATCTTTGCATGTTCTTCTTCATATGGAGGAATTTGGTATTGATCTTGAGGGTAACCTGAAAATGGTGTCTCTTCGGGTTCATAGTTATAATAACTATGATATGGCTCATCATAATACACCATGTTGTTTCGACAAACATCTTCCCATGTCGGATAATAATCCTGTACGTCATCATACATGACATCCAATTCATATAATCTCCTCCTAGCGTCTTCAAATTGTTGTCGATACTCAGGGCACTCAAAACGAGTGTGACATGGACTACCACAACCTAAACTTGATGAATAGGCTCGATCCATAGTATTCTACGCCTGCAAAGGAAAAACCTGCACAACTAGAACACCCAAAGTGAAATCTAATAAAATTAAATAACACTTTCATATACCAAAAATTTGTTTTTTAAGATTTGTTTTTTTAAAAAAATAATAAAATAAAAGACAACTAAAAATTAACACATGTTGCGCACAACTCCCCGGCAACGGCGCCAAAATTTGACGTGCTTGTCGTGGTACACGTAAAATTTCCCAATTACAACTATTGAATAGTGGCAAGAAGGTATCGAACACAAGGAGTTTGTGGAAAATGTGCAATTTCTAGCTTTGTTAATTAACTAAAATTAAACTACTTCACAAAAAGTAAATGATTAAGATTTTTGGTTGTTTTGAGTTGAACTAAAATAACGACTAATTATCGATTCAAACTTAAAAGGGTTTCTTCAAATTATGAGATAATGACCATTCAAGGATCCGGTTTCTCTAAACACATGTGTGAATTTCAACTAGAAAGAGTTACATAGACATAACTCATGTACAAACAATTGTTGTGATAAAAGGGAACAAAGTACTCAGATTAAATTAACGCGATGTTGTTTCCCGATGACCAATTAATCAATAACCAACCCCCAATCCTTCCCGTGATATCTCGATTGTTAGCAACACCAAGAACGTACGATAAAGACTAAGAATTAGTAAATTAATCAACACACTACAAGCAATTGTTCATACACCATAATAATCAAGCAAAGTACCAAATTATTATTCTAGAAATGTAAGAAAAACACACACAAGAGTTTTAGAAAAACCTTCACCATGAATGATCACCAAATGTTTAGCCAAGCATGGTTTGGTGAATCATCATAATCTTCAAATAATTGTTCATAAGAATTACAAACATAAACCCCATGATTAGAGATGTTCTCCAATGATTAGTTTTAGCCAAAATCACCCAAAAGTTGCTTAGAAACGTTCACCACGGAAGAGATGATGAAAAGACACCATCAAGTAGTCTTTAAATAAGGGAGTTACACTTTTGGTGCAGAGGCCACCGTACCCTTACGGTGGCTACCGTAAGGGTACGGTGGAACCTTTCAAAATCTTCATTTTTCTTTCTTGCATTCCACCTCGTTCCGATGCGTTCCGGTCCATTCCCAAAGCCCGTATTTCGTCATTTTTAGCTCCTTATTACACCTGCAACCAAAGCACTCGTAGTTACCCAATTCCAAGCAATAACATGATCAAGCATGGATAAAATAAGCGTTTTAATGATATAAAGGGTTGTTCCTTGAACCACCCGTCATGGATGTAGCGCTCTTAATGTAATGACTAGGGCATTGCGCGATTACAAGGGTTCACAGCCATCTGGTTTTAATCTTGTTCCCGCATGTGAAATTGTAAAATCACATGACAAATGGAAACAACTATTGATGGGTGAAAAACCGTTTGATAGTCATTCTAACAAGAGACGAAAGTCATCGGAAGCTGACAACTATCATGAATCTAGTACACCGGATGACGCCACCACCACTAGTAAGATGTCAGATCTCAATGAAGATAACACACCAACAAGACCAAAACAGAAAAATAAGAAAACCGCTTAGTCTTCAAGCAAATCCTTCTTAGCTGACGAATTTGGATCATACCAGGCAATGAAAGAAGATAAGTTGAACAAGTTGTGGAAATACAAATTAAACAAAGAGAAAAAACTATAGCATTTTTGAAGGAACAATGTGAATCCTTGAGACAAAGGCAATATGACCACAACTTGAATATGTATTCGAAATTGCACAACAACCTCAAGGGTAAAAGGATGGAATTGGTTTTATAATGAAAACATGTAATCGCCGCGAAATATGGTTGGTAGTGCTATTGGGCAAATGAGGAAGATGAAGATGATGATGCCTACTTTACTTTTATTTGTATGTTTTATTTTGAGTTTAAGTTAATGAACTTTTTTTAATATAATAGAATGTTATTTTCAATTAAACTCTGTTTTAAAGGAAAAAAAAAAAACATTTCATGGTAGTGCCGCATTAAAATTTGTGTTTCAGGGTAGTGAATCAGTGGAGTGATATGACAATGCAGGATTAGTGGAAATCAGGGTAGTTTGGAGTGACGCACCTCCCACCCTAAAGCTGATATACATAGCCACCATTAGGACTTTCAAGAAGTACTCAGTATAAGAACTTTTATATTAACTACAAATTATTTAAAACTTTTACATGGAGGTATATATAACCACATTATTTTATGACCAACAATACATCTGTGTACAATATCAACTATGTTATAAAGACACAAAAGGTTGCATAAATATATAGTCATATATTGATAAACTAAATAACAATCAAAATCTGTTTTCAGGCCAGCCACTCATCACCATCCATCCCTTCAATGTCATCAATGTCCATGCTGCATTTTTGAATTTTAACCACAAACCGTTAGTTACATCTTTTGCTCATCAAATAAACATGGAAAATAATGTTTCAAAACTCGACATGACCGAAACACGTATGATACCCGAATTACACAGGTAGCGAAAATGACCTGATTAGGGTTATTAGTATTGAACTCATGAGCCCAGTTAGGTATTACCGTATTTAGGACTTTCTTGTATCTACGTAGTGTAATCACCTATTTAATGGAAATTAATTTCTGTCTTTCATAATCTTACATTATGAACCAATCTTGGGTTCAAGTCCTTCAGACCACATAATTAAAGAAATTAACCTTAAAAAAAAAGGTATATAGTAACTCTTAGTTTATTTTATAAATGATAGATCATCACTATTAAACAACAATTTTCAGAACAAATTAAAAGAGGTCACTGTATCTGTCACAAAATTTGAAAATGACACTAGGTGCATTATAACACAAACTGAGAAAAAAACATGGTGGTGGGGACCTCTGTAGTCTCACTGCCATTGTTTTGAAGTCCCATAATGCAATTATATATGTCTGGGCTTGTTACTAGAATAGGCAACATCAATCACAGGTTTGTAACTTAAATGGAGCTCTAGTGAGATTTCGTAACATGCTTTCCTCCTTTTTACAATTTATGGATTAATGTAATTTTATTAGTATATGGAAATAAGCTAGAAAAATGTTTAACTTAAAACAGACATAACTTTTGGCTTGTGTAAAGTTACATGATGATAAATTATGGACGAGAACCGCTTTGAATTTTACGTTTTTTTTTTTTTTTTTTTACTCAAGCTCTATTTCGGGTCCTCCCTCAAATTCGTGAATTTTTGTCTATTTCGGGTCCTCCCTCAATGGGGATCGAGGGTCAAAGGGGTGAGACTAATTGTAAAAAATGGACTAGGCGCATAAGAGACCCGGGACAACAAAGTCAAGCATCTGCGGAGAATGGTGAGGTGTACAACAACCGTAACAACGAGGGAGACAACATAAAAAGATAAATATGGTGTATTCTATGGATGATACCTTCGGAGGAATGATTTTCATGGGTGTAGTTGAGAACAAGCGTTGGGGGATGGTAAGCAATGCGGATTGGGTGAAACGGGTCATTTTTGATGATATGGGGTAGGATTTTTTTTTTCTTGTAATAGTAATATCTATGAGGTGTTTTTCAGGTGTGTTACATACTTACATTGTGTTAGTATCTTGCTTTTACAATGTAATATTCATTTTGAGGATGAATAAAAGATTTTTGGCGTTCAAAAAAAAAAGAAACATTTGGATCGTGGATTTCACTAATTCTCGCGCTTATTTAGTCATAAATTAATTTTTTCAATTGATCATTTTTCATTTTCCAAAAAAGAAAATTCAATACGTGGTAATATTAGTTTATTTTCTCCATAACCTAAGGCATTATAGCCTAGTGGTATCTTGGTGGTGAGATAAGACTTAGAGACCATAAGGTCCTGGGTTCGAATCTCACAAAGGGGGTTTTCTCATAATTATGAGTTTCCTCCTGAATTGGTGACCTGGTGGTGGAATATGATCGCGTGGCAACACTGGTGGCACGATGATACTCCAGTGTTCCGTGAGTGATTCCAATTTGTTGGCCGTTCAAAAAAAAAGGATTAAATTTAGCCCTTGTTTTTAGTCACCGACTGAATTAATTAGCCTCGCCTTTTCATTTGTCGGCTGCATTTTGCCCGGGATTGACACATGTCTTTGTTTACTGAAGTTTCTTTGGAGCCCGTTGTACTTGCAATTTTTTTTTTTTTTTTTTTTTTTTTTTTTTTGCTAAATTCTAGTTGTCTTAGATAATGGATTCTATTTGGCATCTCCTGATTAGTTCTTTTTGAGTTTGTCTATTTTGGTAACTACTAAATGTAAATGTGAGGAAATTCCAGAAACAGTCGAGCATTTGTTTGTGTCGTGCAACTTGGCTCAGTCCGTTTGGCAACTAATCTCGCAATGGTGCAAGGTGGGGAATGTGTTCGCGTTCGACTTTAGAGATATTTTGCAGCTTCATTTACACAACGGAGGTTCAAAGGCGACGAAGAAGGTGTTTAATGCAATATGCTTCACGACCATTTGGTGCATTTGGAAGAGTCGCAACGAGATCGTTTTTGGCAATAAACAGGCTTCTTTACAAAAGATCATCAGTGAAATTAAGGCGAGGAGTTTCCTTTGTATAAAAGCTAGAGCGAAACAAGGCGAATTGGATTGGCATAGGTGGCGAAGGTTTGATTTGTCTAATTTTAAATGAATGTGGAATTGTAAACTAGGTGGCAAAGTAATCGTTTCGATTGTACATGGGCAATTTTGCTAGTATTCCGCTAGCGTTGGTTTAATAAAAAAAAATTGTTGGCCGTTAAAAAAAAACTAAATGTAATTGTCAATTTCATTAATTTCCTTGGTCCAAGTGTCTATTTTGGAGATTTTCTTATATTTCAATACTTGTTCCATTCAATAAATTTATAAACTTTTCTATAAAGGTGTATTTTTTTTTCGTTAGTTTTTTAAATTTTATGTTTCTGCTTGCGTCACATTCTTGCCATGTTTTACAAAATGTAAAAAACATGTGGTAAAAATCAAAGTAATTAGCACTTGGTGCAAATAAGCCTAAAAAAAGTTAACTCTCTAGGGAGAAATAAAGACACCCAACAAGTGAAAGTAAATTCAATAAATAAAATATCAGTTAACAAAAATGAATCAATAATCAAAATCTTACCAAGGCAATGCAGGATCAGGAGAGTATCCATGAGAAAGTTGTTGATCAAATATGTTTTGGCAACAAGAGCTCTCATTTGCATTAATCAACCATGGTGGGAAGTCCACAACTTGCTCAAAAGGATCATAACTCCAATCATCATCTTCATGAGAACTAACACCTCTTTTCCCATCCTCCATTGTTCCAATTCCAATGGTCTTGCACGCCGAATTGGCCACCGCCACTTCCTTGGAGGCCGACAGGGAGGAGGAGGCATGCGGGTTGTAGTAAATACTTGTGTTTAAGTTGCTAAAATCTTTGAAATTGAGATTTAACCCCAATGGTTGATTAGGGAGTTCCAAATTTAAAATTTCTTGATTTAGTAGTGGTGGTGGAACAAGGGATGGCATAGGCCAATAGTTGGTGTTGCCCATTGGGTTCGGCCTTTCGAGTTCAGGTGTTGGTGATTGAAGGTCATGATTAGTAGCTGCCTGTTGTTGCTTCATTGAAGCTCTATGGAACTTAAGGGCAGTGACAATTTCTCTTCTAACCTCAGCCATATCCAGAAAGCTTTCTTGATAAGGCTTACTTGTGTGAAGTCTCCTTCTAATTTGTCTCTTTGGTTGTGGTTGTTGGGCATTATTATGATCACTAACTTTGTTTGCTTCCATTAATCCTCCAACTCTATAACTATCTTCTTGATTTGAAGGATAACATGTTGAAAGTTAAAGATTTATGGTTTCACTTTCTGAAAGCAAGACACACTTTTGCTGGAGGCAGTCCACAGATTTCATGAATAATAATATATATATATATATATAATATATATATATATATCTGGATATCTATTTTTATTTTCTTATTTACTACTAAATTATTTTAGATTTTACCCTTTTTTGATTCTTTTATTTCATAGGTACAACCATGTCCTTCATTTCCAATTGTATGTATACTTTTTTCTTGTACCAATCATATATTGATCCAAAATTCAAATGTGGGTATTATCTATACGATATGGGTTACGATTTTATTAAAATTATTAATAAAAATAATAAAGACACAATCTTTATATATCTGAGAAATTGTAGCACCCGTACCATGTACAAATCTAAACGAAAATAATGTAAAATACATCATAAAATGATTCCAACCGAAGACTTCAACAAGAATTTGAATTACGTCTTCTTATACGAATCTTTGCATAGTCTTCAACAAAATCTTGAACCATGTCTTTTGTACGACCATTCTTGGCTGCAAGAATAAACAAACATAATGTTGACGGTTGAGGCTGAGGCATGTGTTCAACACGCTTCCCTTAAAACAGATTTCGCGCCTCTACTAAAGACAACGCGTCTGTCTCCCAAGGTACAATAGCCGAAGCAGTCTATACTGCCGCAGAAGGCTACACGCCCGAAGTTACACCAGGTAAATTGTAGTGTTAGAACTTATGGCATTTGGTAGAAAGTACTCGATCTCTATGTACCCAACACATGTGTGAAGTCTTTTTCTTCAAAGAACCCTTCATGTATTCAAGTATATTATTTTCTCTAGTATCAAATAAGGCACATAGCCTACTAATTATACAAGAGTTGATGATGAGTAAAGAGTCTTTCAATTTAATTAGAGGCTTAACACTCTACTAAAAGCTAATCAAGTGAAATAAAAAACTCTACTTAAGAGTTTTTCTTCAATTCACATTATGAATACATTAATTATTAATTACAGTAATAAATTTTGTTAATTAAAGATCCATTTACAATATAAAAATTCCAACAATCCCTCACATGAATGGAGATCGTTCAAAACACACAAAATTTTCAATGCAACCTCGACGCTTGAGTATTGCAGGATAGGTAGGTATTAGGTTTGAACCTTCCTTTGTGAAGTATACTAGTCTCCTACCTTTGAACCTTCCTCTGGCCCAGTGGCGCAGCTTAGTTGGGCGGGCGGGGGCGGCCGACCCCCCCCTCCCCACGAATTTTCGTGCAGAAGTTCCAATTATATAGTATTCGTATAGAAAATTTTGGAAATATAGGTTTTGACCCCAGAAACTGATGACTTTCGACCCCCGATGACTTCGGGTCAAGCTTCGCCACTGCTCTGACCCTATAAGAATCCTTCGCCCCCGGATGCGCGCATTATGAAAATGGATAAACCATAATTTGTACCACTATGATCAATCTCTAGACTGGGACTTTTTCTGTGGAAGGATAACATGAGCCTGCTACAATCAGAATTTTGCCATACTTTTGTACTCAGTGTCGTTAGTTTACTGTTCTTTGATGCTCTTTCTCATAATAGTTTTTTTTTTTTCAATTTTCATACCAAGTGTAGCATGGTATGCGTATGGCTCCTGACATCTTTAGCAGCGTTCAGTTGGTAACAACAGTAAAAACTGTCACATAATCACCATTTCCACAGTTCAACAACAAAACCACTACTCACTGGTCAGAATAACCCTAACTTGTCTAAACATAAAATTGAAACTATGTTTCTATTCAATACTCGAATAATAACTATTAATAAACGATAAACGTCACATAGATAAACCAAACTTTTTATAAGGTTAAAAAAAAAAAAAAAAAACCTTGGGTTAGCTAGCTAGTGCCAACGTAACCATCATCATGACTACAAAAGTACAAAACCACATGTATTAACGTAACCATCATCGATCTGTGAGGGGTGATTTTGGCAAAAAATAATAATTTTGTGACCAAACAAGCAATTTAGGCCAAACCTCAGGGGCCATTTTGGCAATTAATTAACTATATTTAAAAAGAAGAAAAAAAGTTACGTGCATAAACAAACTCGAACGCAGCCAATGATGCCATGGCAACATGGTTGAGGCATCCTGGTTTTACCTACGAGACCCGGTTTGACTCCCACAAGTAGCAACCCACATGCCCTCTCCTTGCGTGAGGCTGGTCTCTGTAGGGTTTTTCTAGTGTACGCCAGACCAAACTCTAATGCTAGTGTGGACCTGGTTAAGAAAACATAATCTGGCTGGAGTGAGATAGTAGGCTCCCTGGAAGGTGTGCGATTAAGCATTGCAAGCTAAATTTGAAATTCTCTGTAAAAAAATAACATTATTGGGTGCACTGAAATTGTGGTTGGATGTGAAAAATTAAAAAGGCTTCATCTATTTAGACACCCTTGAAATCTGAATCCACACTCTAAGTATGCCTCGTATTAGTCTATATGAGGCATACTTAGGTCAAAAAGTTACACACAAACTTTAAGGGAATGTCAGACCTGAAACTTCGTACGGATATGCCTCATATTGGTTAATATGTCTCATTTAGATAAATATGAGGCATATTAGGGTCTTTTATTTTCTTTTTCATTTTTATTGTTTTTACATAACAAAAAAAAAATACTAAATTAACTTAAAAAAATCCAAAATTTTAAAAAAAAAGTTAGTTATATTTATTCGAATATTATTTTAACAAAATTACAACTTTGTGTTACCAGTATTATTTTATAAAAATTATTGCTTTTGTTTGGTTTTGAAGATTTTTGTTTTCTTTTGGTGAGTTTGAAGAAGTTATAAGTTTGGTTTAGAAAAAGTTTTTTTTTTTAAAACTGATTGATCTTTGTATTTTAATACATTCGAAACAAAACAAAACAAACATCTTCAAAACCAATCAAAACAAAATCAAACAAAATAAATAATTTTTATAAAGTAATATTGGTAACAAAAAGTTGTAATTAGTTTAAAAAAATATTGGAATTAATTTAACTAATTTTTTTTTGTTAATTTTTAAGTTAATTTAGTATTTTTAGTTATTTAAAAATAATATAAATGAAAATAAAAAAAAAAAACCTAATATGCCTTATATTGATCTATAAGGAAAAAGATTTCCCCATATTTCTTTTTAGCATAGTATTCGTATCAATACTAGGTTTGATATGCCACCTATTGTCCAATACTAGACATATTGAAATACAATTTTTGTCTTTTAGCTATCTAGTGTTGATAAACACAGAAAACAATAAAGATGATACTCATTATGGATGAGGACATACGCCGAATACCGATCTCGTCTCGTCCTGATCCCGTACCGTACCGAACCGATACCGAACCGAGGGTGTTCGGCATCGGTATCGGTACCCATATTTAGAGGTTTTCAGTTTCGGTATTATCGGTACCGGTATGGTATATTTTAAGTTAAAATACCGATACCATACCAGTACCGTATCGATACCGAACCGATACCGAACCGTACCATATGTTTTCGGTATCGGTATTGGGTTTTGAGAGTTTTCAGGATCGGTATCGGTTGGTACCGATACCGTCCCGAGCTCATCCCTACTCCCCAAATAGAGCAATATGAGGAATACCTAGGGTGTCAAGATCATTTTTTTTGGGTGTCTAAATATTAGCACCCATTTAAAATTATGCGTACATATTTAAAGTTCATTGCAAAGACAAGGAATCTCAAAGGGTGTTGGGACAGTACATTTTCAAGTATTTTTTGAACGACCAACAAATTGGAATCACTCACGAAACACTGGAGTATCATCGTGCCACCAGTGTTGCCACGCGGTTATATTCCACCACCAAGTCACCAATTCAGGAGGAAACTCATAATTATGAGAAAACTCCCTTTGTGAGATTCGAACCCAGGACCTTATGGTCCCTAAGTCTTATCTCACCACCAAGATACCACTAGGCTATAATGCCTTGGGTTTTTCAAGTATTTATTACTTGTGTAATGTACGTTTGTATAATAGATTTCTTTATCAACGTCATATTATGGGGTGTGACATCACATTCTGAAGTATGTGGCAGCCTGCTATTGGTATGTGATGTGGGTCAGGGTGTATGAATCCTAAATAGGGGTGTATGAATCCTAATTACCATCCTTTTTTACTTCAATCTCTTTCGAGTCACCCCAAAACTTATTGCATATTGATTTTGCTAATAACTTGTATGAACTTGATGTCTTGATTTAAGTTTGTGATTCTAATTGTAACGTTTGATATGTGAACAAATTCTTGCTGGTATAATATGGGTGGGTGTGATACTTGTTTCATTTTAGGAGATCGACTGATTCATGAATCCAATTTGGTTGGATTGTGATTTGATTTGTTAGTTTTTGATTTCTTTGGATTCATTTTGATTTTTGGAGGAGTATGCTCAGGATTTGTAAGTTTCATTGCTCAGCCTACCACTTTTGCAAGACACATAAATTTTCTAATTTCTAAATGTGTACCCAACATGGGTCACTAAATCTAGTGTCATTTTAATAAATCTAGTGTCATTTTATTATTCTCATACCTAGGGTGAATCTCTTCTTGCTAAGACCAACAAAATCAATAACTAAAAAACCAATCACAGCCAAAACAAGCACAAATATTCATATTCAGCATCAAATCAAAACTACTTTACTTCAAACACAAGATTTAATCATAAGTCAAACTAAAAGACAAAACAAAGGTTCAAATATCATCAAAACCTAGGTGGCTTAGACAATCAGCCTCTAAACATAACTAGGTGTCTTAGAAAATCAGCTTCTAAACATAACTAGGTGTATACCCTGCACGCGTTACAACGCGTTAAGCTAAATCATTCTTGGTTTGATTAACATGTAGGTTTGCACTACTGAGACTATAATAAGTATAACAACTACTCCACATCAGATTGAGATGATTAAAAATGCCGTCAGTTTGCTTTCTGAAATTTGTAGCCAAGCGGCTATTTCTTTCGAAAGTTGGAAGCATTTGATGCCTCATCCACTAGAATTCCATTCGCAACTATGTACACATGCATATATCAAGTCTAAAAAAAAATTTAGTTTCATTCAACATCGATATCACATAATCACAATTAATTTGAACTAAAATAAAAAACTTAAGGTTGGATTTGAGTCTTAAGGACTATATGTTGGGTTCAAGTCCTAAGGAATCATTATGTTTATCTAGAAACTTCTTTGACTTAAACTAGGAAATCTATCTTTAAAACCTAGTTTACAAGATTGATAACTAAGTCCTTCTAGATACGAAACCTTGCATTACAAGATTAATTTATCAAGAAATCCCATTCAACAATATACAACCATATGATTCAGTAAAAAAAAATTCATACTCTATCTATACCCCACCGGTCGGATTGGTACAGATTTTGGGTATTGAAAAACCCAATTCCGAGTTTTTCTACAGGGGTCGTTGTTTTTTTTTCCACCTCTATGGTTTTATACCATCTTCTTGATGCATAAAATGAAGTGATATAAATCAACAAAGTCCAATTAGGAAGTCAAGAACACAACTACACGTAACACAAGTGAGAAAAGTTTGAAGAAGCATATTGGGCCACATAGAGGAGATGCACGATATAAATTTGAGCTCCCACAAAGACATTTGGCAAAAACTCCAGAAAACCCATATGTATCCATTTGGCCATTTGTATGTTATATTTGTAAAAAATAAGAGATCTATGATATTATTATTATTATTATGAATCTTACAACTTATGAATCATCAACAGATGACCAAAATACAACCAATCACTACCACTATGGTACCCTATTCTATCAATCTACCAGGAGAACAACTCACAAGTCTTTAATACAAAGACTTTGACAAAACCCTAGATCTAGAATGGACTCAATATGAAAGTGAAAGTGTACAGAGAATGATCAAAGAAGAAAAGTGAACGTAAACTTCTTCAGATGAGAGAGAATGATCTATTTATAGCTGATCACTAGGCTTGGGAAGAAACACACCCAAGCCTATGATATCCGTCCGATCAAATAAAGAAAACACACTCTTGGAAACCGTTGATCTTAGCTTTGTATTCAGCTATGAGGATTGCCAGCGTGGACAGGTGCATAAGACTGAGGCCCCAACTGGGCCAGCTGAAATGGGCCACCAGATGTAATAACCCTTACTGGGCTGCTGCTACACTCTCAACTCTTGGACAGCTACACTGGGCTTTCTCCTAAGCTCACGAACAATTATCCAATCAACCAATTCTGGGCCACAAAGCTAGAGTAATCCAATACCTACAAAAACCTTAACCCAGAAGTAAATATATGATCTTGAAATATATCAACCTGACTTTTAACACCCCCCCTCAGGTTGATAACCAAACACATCAAACATGTTTAATTTCTTACACATGTATTCATGTTGAGAAATAAGTAATCCTTTAGTAAACACATCTGCTAATTGTTCTTTAGAATCAATTTTAACAGTTTGAATTTTTCCTTTAGCAATATAATCTCTTATGAAAAATAAATCTAACTCAAAGTGTTTTACCTTATCATGCAAGACTGGATTTGCTGCTATGGACATAGCAGCAGTGTTATCACAATAAAGGGACAAAGGAAACTTTACCTCAATATTAAGTTCATACAGTAGATTTGACAGCCAAGTGAGTTCACATGTTGCAGAACACATAGCACGAAATTCAGCTTCTGCTGAAGATCGTGAAATTGTACTCTGTTTTTTACTTTTCCAAGACAACGAGATTGTTACCCAGGAATATGCAGAATCCTGTAACAGATTTCCTAGTCTCTAAACACTTTCCCCAGTCCGAGTCAGCATAAGCTTTTAGCTCTAGGTTAGATCCTTTCATAAAAATTATTCCTTTTCCAGGAGATAATTTCAAGTATCTTAACAACCTAAAAGCCATTTGCTGATGAGCCTTAGTAGGCTTTATGCATGTACTGACTTAGTACATGGACTGTATAAGCTATATCAGGCCTAGTGTGGGATAAGTAAATAAGTTTGCCTACTAACTTTTGATATGCAGTGATATCAATTAGTGACTCCTTACTTTTTGCACACAAGGTTGATACAACATAATGCTGCTCAATTGGACTACTGACTGGTTTACAACCAGTCATTCCATATTCAGCAAGAAGCTCTATGCAGTACTTCCTTTGTGATAAGCAAAGTCCCTCACTAGACTCAATAACTTCTATGCCTAGAAAGTATTTTAGAGATCCTAGGTCCTTAATCATAAACTTGGAATTTAAAAAGGTTTTAATAGACAAAATATCATCATAACTGTTTCCAGTTATAACTAGATCATCAACATAAACCAACAACACAATAAACACAGAATCCTTATCCTTAATAAACAAGGAATGATCACATTGACTTTGTTCAAATCCTAATTCTTTAAGAACACCAACTAACTTTGAATTCCACATTCTAGGTGCTTGTTTCTAGCCATATAAAGATTTATTTAATCTACACACTTTATTCTCATTTTTAGAAAAATAACCATCAGGAGGTTTCATAAACACCTCTTCATTTAATTCACCATACAAGAATGCATTGTTCACATCTAACTGAAACAAAGACCAACTATTTTGAACAGCTAAAGCTATAACTGTTCTAACAGTTACCATTTTCACAACAGGTGAAAATGTTTCATTAAAATCTACACCTTCTTTTTGACTAAACCCTTTGGCTACTAACCTAGCCTTAAATCTTTCAATCTCCCCAGTTGATTTATATTTTATTTTATAAACCCATTTGCTACCTATGGCTTTCCTACCAGGGGGTAAATCAACTAAGGTCCAAGTGTTGTTTCTATTTAATGCTTCCATTTCCTCATTCATGGCTATGACCCAATTTGGGTCACAAACAGCCTGTTGAAAGGAAGTGGGTTCAACACTTTTGTTTAGAGTAGTAATAAAACAAACATTTTCTAAAGAGAGGTTGGAATAATTCACAACTCTCTCAAGACCATATTTAACTTTACCACTAACCACAAAATCATCAAATTTTCTAGGAAAATTAGTGTCCCTAGTTGACCTTCTAATACTGGACTCAGCACTAGTCTGTTGTCCAGTATTTTCCTCAGATAGGTTTTGTCCTTCATGCTTGTGCACACCTTCTGCCCTGCCTAGATCAGATGGATTACTGGAGGGTTGCTGGTTATCAGCCCTGCCACTACCAGTGTTACCAGCTGATCCAGGCTGCTGAAGACCATGTGCACCAGCCTTATCTATTTCCCCCTGTTCATTATCGGGAGGAGGGTCATCATTAGAGTAGTCAGATGTATTGTGTTCAAAACAGTCAAAGAAATTTTCATTATTAATAGTTTTATCAAACACAAGTTCTTTACCAAGATAATTTTTATTTTCTTTAAATGGAAAAACTGTTTCATAAAACCGCACATCTCTTGAAAAACTAAGAGTCCTAGTTTCTAAGTTCCACAGTTTATACCCTTTTTTCTCATTTGAGTATCCTAAAAGAACACATTTTTCAGCATGACTACTAAGTTTATCACCATTATTTAAGACTGTACTGAAACACAAACATCCTATGACCCTAAGATAGTATAAAGGGGGTTTAAATCCATATATAAGCTCAAAAGGGGTTTTACCATTCAACACAGAAGTTGGGGTCCTGTTAATAAGATAGGTGGCAGTTAGAACACATTCAGACCAAAAACTCAAAGGAAAACCACTTTGAAACAAAATTGATCTAGCAACATTCAATAGATGCCTATGCTTCCTTTCCACAACTCCATTTTGTTGTGGAGTATACACACAAGTTGTTTGATGAACAATACCATTCTTTTTTACAAACTCTTTCATTTGATTGTTAACAAACTCTAAACCATTATCACTTCTGAACATTTTAACTTGTTTCTTAAACTGTGTTTTTATTAAAACAGTTAGGTTTTGAATGTTTTCAAATACCTCATCTTTGTATTTCATTAAAAACACCCAAACAGCCCTTGTGTAATCATCAACAACAGTTAGGAAATACCTAAAACCTTCTTTACTCTTAATCCTATATGGTCCCCAAACATCTAAGTGAATTAGATCTCCTAACTCCTTAGTTTTATGTTCAGACAAAGGAAAAGGTTCTCTATGTTGTTTGGCCTTATGGCATGTCTCACAAGGTTGAGAAATAGAAACATTTTTTAAACCTAAATCATGTTTTAAAACACTTAACACATTTTCAGAGGGATGACCCATTCTAGCATGCCATAATTCAACTAAATTAGAAATAATATGACTAGCATTTACCACAACATTTGACTCACCACAAAAGTAAAGTCCATCCATTTGACTACCAGTCACCAGGTGTTTCTTGGTTAAGGAATCCTGGACATAACATTTTTCCTCATCAAAACACACAGTAAGTTTGCTATCTTTAGCTAACTTGTAAACAGAAATCAAATTTATGTTGTAATCAGGTACAACAAATACATCATATAATGTGACTCTATCATTTATTTTAATATCCCCTATTTTAGTTACAACAGCACTAGTTCCATTAGGATGTCTGACTTTAATATTTAAGTCAGACACATCTATTATGTTAATTAATCCATTTTCATTCATGACCATGTGTTGGTTAGCCCCTGAGTCTATTATCCACCCTATTCTTCTACCATTTATACTAAGACTAGCAAAACAATAGATTGGTTTTATAAATGAGTTTGAACAGAAGGGACCAGTGAACCTACCAGCAACATTACAACTAGGCTGAGGATCATCAGTCTTAGTGTTCAACAGACTCAAGAGTTTTGTAACCTGTTCAGCAGAAAGACTAGTAGAAGACCCATTAGAATCATTTAGAACAATGTTACTTGTACTATTGTTAACATTGTTCCTTTTAGCTTGATTATTTCTAGGTCTCATCCATGAAGGGTATCCTCTTATCTCAAAACATTTATCAACCGAATGTCCAGTTTTATTGCACTGAGTACATTTTAACCCCTGACCACTAGTCTTAGTGACTTTTCTTTTATTATCAAAAGACTGAGTAGTTTTAGCAAAAAAACCAACATTTTGACTCTGTTCTTTGGTTGAAGACACATTAGAGTTTCTATGTGACTCTTCCCTAGATATCACAGCAAAGGCTTCCTTTACTGTTGGAAGAGGATCCCTTATTAACAAACTAGTCCTAACAGACTGATACACACTATCTAAACCCATAAGGAACTGCATCAATTTAATTAAATGATTAAAATCATTGAATTCTTTTGATGCATCACAGGTACAGGCAGGTAGTTGTAAAATTTCATCTAGACTTTTCCACATTACATTCAGTTTGTGATAGTAATCAGAAACAGACGAGCCATTTTGAGAAAATGAATTTATTTTATTATATAGATCAAATATAACAGAACCATCAATCTTGTTGTAAGTTTCTTTAAGTCTTTCCATACTTCAGAGGCAAGCTTTGAATAAACTTGTCCCAAGTACAGATCCTCAGAAATAGAGTTTAAAATCCAGGTTAATACAATAGAGTTACATTTTTCCCATTGTTTTTCAAGAACAGTATCATTAGTTGGTTTAACACATTCTCCATTTACAAAGCCCAATTTATTTTTAACTTGTAAAGCCAAAATCATTGCATTAGACCAAACATTATAGTTTTCTGTTCCTTTTAGCTTAACACTAACAATGGTCAAGTTGGCCGAATCACTAGCATGCAGATACAAAGGGTCACTGGCCTCTAACTTACTAACCAAAGTAGTAGAAGGTTCGTCAGACATATTATCAAACAAGTAAAACACACAATCAGATAGCAGATAAGCAACAAATGTAACACAATCACAAACAAAACAGATTCGATCACTCAATACCTAAGTGGTGAAGCCACATCAGTGTCCAGATACCTGGTTCATCACTCAAGGGTGCCAGGCCAGGTCTTAATGTGGGAACCACTACCTAAACAGACACACTCACAGCCGGAGAAATACAGAAAACAAAAAAAGGACAGTAAGCAAAAGATCAACAAAAAAACACCAAGCACACAAAAACCCTAATGAATGCCTATTAATCTTTTGTCAATATCAAACCGGTCCCCCTAACCCGGCCAAGAATGCCTAAATGATGCAAGACTCAAAAAACAAAAAAATCAGAACGATCTCACCAGCCTCCAACCCAAGTTAGGGTTCTCCTTAGCAAGTCAAGAACCTGTAACCTTCACTTAGGGTTACAGTTTCAAGACGCAGAAGAATATTCACGAGCAGCGAACAATCTTGATCAGATGATCCTTCTTTGAACTCTGATCAACCAGAATGTTTATCCTTCCAGCCACGTCACACCAGATCTGTAAATACCAGATCTGTCTGCAAATATAACTGAGATCAACGATGACTTACGTGAAACCCTAATCGACCAAAGAACCCTAGATCAAGAGCCTCAGCTCTGATACCATGTAAAAAATAAGAGATCTATGATATTATTATTATTATGAATCTTACAACTTATGAATCATCAACAGATGACCAAAATACAACCAATCACTACCACTATGGTACCCTATTCTATCAATCTACCAGGAGAACAACTCACAAGTCTTTAATACAAAGACTTTGACAAAACCCTAGATCTAGAATGGACTCAATATGAAAGTGAAAGTGTACAGAGAATGATCAAAGAAGAAAAGTGAACGTAAACTTCTTCAGATGAGAGAGAATGATCTATTTATAGCTGATCACTAGGCTTGGGAAGAAACACACCCAAGCCTATGATATCCGTCCGATCAAATAAAGAAAACACACTCTTGGAAAACATGAACCGTTGATCTTAGCTTTGTATTCAGCTATGAGGATTGCCAGCGTGGACAGGTGCATAAGACTGAGGCCCCAACTGGGCCAGCTGAAATGGGCCACCAGATGTAATAACCCTTACTGGGTTGCTGCTACACTCTCAACTCTTGGACAGCTACACTGGGCTTTCTCCTAAGCTCACGAACAATTATCCAATCAACCAATTCTGGGCCACAAAGCTAGAGTAATCCAATACCTACAAAAACCTTAACCCAGAAGTAAATATATGATCTTGAAATATATCAACCTGACTTTTAACAATATTGATTATTTATATTCACATACTAAGTGTCACATATAATAATTGAAATTAAATGAGGACTACCAGGGCCGTTCTGTAGATTTTGTAGATGTTGAGTAACAAGTAAAAATGGGCATTTAAAATGTAAACTTATATAAAATAAACAAATCTCATTAATACAAGAGTAATTTTTCATTACAATAAACAAAACAAAACTAATGTAGCAAAATAACTTATTTTACATAGCTAATTAGTCATGATACTCTATGTCTATGATCATCCTAGAAGCAAAGTTATTGATGAACTTTTTATAATCTTGAAAATAAGCTATGTGTGGTTATCCACTCGGCACCCCCATGAGGGTCGGCCCGGAGGACTACACACAAAAACATTGTCAGGTTCATGTAATTAGAATCTTATCTAGCTCAAGGATTCTACGTACTATGAATTAGCGTACAATTGAATGGCCGGTTGCAATTGAAGATGTTTATACTTTATACAACTTTGAATAGTCGTAAAAAGTAAAAACTATGATTAAATATTTGAAAATGAGACCAACTTAAATAAATTTAGTGGAGGGTAAACATCAAGTTTCTTTTGTTAGATGGTAGGAAAGCTTACCACTTTTTATTAATATAACTAAAAAAAATAATAACAGCGATACTATCGTTAGTTTTATATAAAGTAATTAGTACAATGGCGTACACAAAGGAACAATAAAGAATATAAACTTATAATTTTGCATGAACAAAATGATTCGAACCATCGCACACGCCACGACTTGGTCTGTGCAGGTCAGGGTGCTTCACGGTTCATGCAGGTCAGGATGCTTCAAACGAACAATAAAAAATGATTCAAACCATCGTACACGCCACGACTGCCGTCTTTATTTTATTTACGTTTAAAATTAGTGACAAAAACACTTTTTCACTAAATTTCAAAAAAAAAGATTCTTATCATCGTCTTTATCCCTTTGGCCTTTGATACCTTTGGCTCCCTAGCGCCAGAAGCTGTTCGTTTCTTGACCAGGGTCTAACGGGTCGTACACAGCAATAGTTCATCTCCAGAGGGGCAAGGATTTGTCTATGGTAGACTAGGGTTCACAATTCAGAAAGGGGTGGCGGCGCAGCTTGTTGCCCGTCTACCTTCTATTGTGATGTAAGTGTCGTATTTTGTTTTTAATGGATTTAGTTATTTTAAAAAAAAATTAATTAAAATTTTAAAAGCACACATATGCATATGAACCAGGATGAACAAACAACTCCAAAAAATGCGACATATATCATACACAAGACAATAAATTGATTCGAGTCCATGAAAATAGGTTCTCGCTTATTACAAGACCGTACTCATATATGATTTTAACAAAGAAATAATACCTATGATAATGTTTTAAATCAATAACTAAATTCTAATACGCTATACTACATCTTTGAATATGTATGATGCTGTTGAAGTCTTTTTTGTTTTACTTGTCATATTATTCAACCTGCTAAATGCGTAATAACAAAAATATGTATTAATTAATAACTATAAAAAACAATAAATAGGAAATGTCCAACGCAATCGTGGACGAGTAGTAAACAAGACTCGTGAGTCGTGATTCAACCCCAATAATATTTTATACTAACCCACCGAATATGGTGACTATAAAAATGCATTATAAACTTATTAATATAATCTTGAAAGTTATATAAACAAAATGGGCTTAGATAAAATACACAGTGAAAAAAAATATGAAGTCGCATAAGGGTATTCAACGGAGTCCGATTAAACTCATTCAAGCGACTTTCTGTCATTTATGTGACTCATTGTGTCTTTTTTCCACGACATTGTGTTATATTTCGTAATCCATTGTTTTTTTTTTTTGTATCATTCTCACCCTTCTTATTTTTTGTTACACAATGTAGGATAATTGACTATAACAAAATATTACTTTTCTTGTATACTATTTTCACAATTACAAATCGATACAATTAAACTAAGGCATGGATGTTCGTCAAACCCACTATTGCCTTTATCATCGTCAATGCCCCATCGCCTCCACGACAAATCCATCGGCACATATAGTACTATCATAATGAAAATTCACACACATTGTTTTATATTTTTTAGAACATTTTTCTAGTATAGCTAGAATGTTTAAATAATATACAAAACTAATATTTTGGTCCAATTAGTGGACATGACTACTGAAAAGTCGTTTTACCAAACATATTTAATTATAAAAGTTTGAATCTTTGGAACAAAGTTAGATTTGAGAGGGTACAAAGTGTATGTACGGTTAAGTACTATTAGGTCATCCGATAAAGATTCTAGAAACACTTTGTTTTTATTGACCCATCTTTATTGTATTTTTTTATACGAAAAAAAAAAGTTAGGATATAAAACCCATTTATTAATAAACAAATATTTAATGTACTTTTATATGATTTATCAAACAACCAAAAATAAAATGAATTTTCGCTATCAATGATTTTACCGTTATTGTATTTCTTTCCTTAGTATTGGTGTGCATAAGAGATAGGTGGTCTTCTTCTTTTCTTTTTTCTTTTTTTTTTTAAGGATAAATTTCATTAAAAAACCACGGCAACCTATTCATCTTGAAATAGGAAGCCAAAAACGAACATACAGTTACATTAAATTAAAACTACATCATTTCTCCCAATCCAATAATCCCTGTCGCACCCTATACTTATACCAAAGAAAACCCAAGACTTTGATATCTGAAATCATATCTATTACTTTGACTGCTTTGCTCGAAAAAATTCTCTCGTTTCTGGCTTTCGATATTCTCCAACTCGTAATGATAATAATGCCATGTAGCACACTCTTCGCTTCTCCGGAGACACCACTTTGCTCAAACAAACAAACCAGGTCTTTGGTTGAAAACGCATACAAAGGAGGGATACAACACCACAAGGAACTACCATTCCACACCTCCACCGCGACGCCACATCCAGTAAGAAGATGGTCTATAGTCTCGTTGCCATCTTCACACAAAGGACAAATGTCATCTTGGAGCATAATATTCCTCCTTTGTAAAGCAACCTTGGTTGGAAGACGATCAAGAAAGGCGCGCCAAAAAATATATGTTACATTTTGCCGGAACCCATTTACACCACTTAAAACCGAACCTCTCGTCATTACCTTTTCCACACAGCCATCTCTTAGCCGAAGCAACAGTGAACTGATCATTTATCGTTCCAACACCAAGCCAACCCCTCATTGAAAGTGAGGGTTGTCAAAAAGGGAGGGATAGCCCTTCTACGTCACCCACACCAACCCTCATTGAAAGTGAGCCAACATTGCCCTTTGGGGCGCTAGAACTCCCATGTTAGTGGGGGCTTGATTTATTTTTATTTATTTTGTTTTTTTAATTATGTATTTCGATTGTTTATTTTTGCCTTCTCTTTCACCACCCTCTCATTTTCCCTACATGGAGGGCAAAACTCCATTTGGCTATGTGGCAAGGCAAAATGGACTCCCCTGATCACTCTGTGTAGTCTTTGGGGCCTTCATTGCACCTCCACAGGGCCACATAAACAATTGGTTTCAATAACGCACCCCTTTAACATCAAAGAAATGGTTTAAAGCCCCCAATGACACCTCATATATAAAAGGGGGCTCAATGACAACAATTTAAACTAACTGGGCTCCACAAAAACTAGCCGCTATCCTTCGTCATTGAGATGGTGAGCCCATTAAACAATTAAACCATTAGCCTAATACTGCTTTAAATAAAACTTATACCTATTTAAATAAAATCGGTGAGTGGCGGCAAAATGAAAAAGAGTGACAATCAATATTTTTTTGTAGAGGCCAACTTTCTATATTCGTTCCGGACACATTTTGCGTGATTCAGAGAGACGGCCATGGTGTATATATAACTAACGTTGTGTGGAAATTAAATATGATTTATCAACTGTATCTTTTGTAACCACTTGTTTAATTTTTATGAGAAGAGTTCTGTGCAAATAAACATCCTTAATAGATTTTATAATCGGGGGTCTAGCTCTTCGTGTACAATTAAGTCACTTCTATGTACGGCTGGGCATTTCATATTAAAAAGTATCATCTAGTAGACTTGCAATATTAAAACATCATTATGGGATAATAAGACCATTTGTTGATAAGGACATCTAGGAATTTATAATAAATTTTGTTAAAGTTACCTAATATTGTATCTAAATTTATCTATAATAATAAAAGAAAACACATGAGGGACTGTGACACCCGCAAACTCATGGTAACATTTTTCTAACATATAAGTCTACCTTAGCGGAAACATTCATTTAACATACTTAACGGGTTATTAACAGGGTTAGTTAAGTGGGGTTACGTTACGTATTGTCTAGGGTTCAATGATTCGGAGGATCATTGGGGACATCTTATGTACACACGAGTCTTGAGTCCCGTTGTTAGTGAACTTACATAAATGGATCAGATGATAAACTTGAACCACTTCGTATATGATGAGTAACGTGTGAATACGTGTTTAAGTGATGCTTATATGGTTATACATGATTGTATATGCTTAACATATATATGTTAGGATTGCATGTTCATGTGTTAGGATGTGTTAAAACGCGGTTTAAAAGACAAAACTGGAAATTTAGGAAAGTGGTAAACATGGTTCGACCCATAGGGGGTTCGAACCACGCACTGATGCTCTCGTTCGACCTCTGTAAGGGTCGAATGAACATCAAGTATGAATACTACACTTTGCAACTTTTCATCATTTCACAAACCCTAAACGCCTCTAAACACTCTCTCTCAACCTTAAACACTGAGGAAGGAGTTTTTCAACTTGTTTTGCATAATCTAACCTACAATCATCCCCCATATCACAAACAAGAGAAGATTCAAGGTGTGTTCTTGATCTAAAAACCATTTTCATTCATTTTGATTCGTTTTATCAAACCCTAAGTGTCCAGATTTGATTCAAACATGTTTTCATGGATAAAAACCTTTCTAACATCTTTCTAAACAAAACATTTTCATTAAAAATGAGTTTTCATGCAAAATACACGTGTTAATGATGTTAAATGATGTGTTATGAACTTGTATCGAATTGATTGATGATTGATTATTGTGTAGATGTTATAACAATTATCTAGGACTGTTGTTGATGATGATTTATGATCGAGATAGGTTACAATTGGTTATTGATGATGTTTTGCTCGTTTTGGGGATTTTGGGTTAGATCTAGGGCTTGTTCATGATGTTATTGATAATGATATGATTGGGGGTTTTCTTGCAAGTGGTAATCTGAGCATATTGAGCTAGTTGATAGATGATTTCGATAAGTTTCCATATCGGGTAAAGATTGCATGTGTATGATATGACGTTTTCATAATTTGCTATTTTGGGTAACTTGTTAAATGAACTGATTTCGAGGTAAAATTGTGTAGGATCGACTTTTGGGTCACTCGACAATCACGAGCTTGACTATTCAGAGTATGGAATCCTCTGAAAAGGTTTGGATAACAGAAACAACAATGAAACGATGATAAACGAGTGATCAACACACAAGATATGGTCAAAGGTTGTATTATTAAAAAAAAACAGAGCTCAGGTGTTTACAATGATTATCTCAGACCTTCAGACCTTGGGAAGGGTGTTTGGGGGCAGTGTGATGTGACAACTCATGATTAGGGCAATGATTGGATGCTTTTATACCCCTTCTACTCGTGCAGACCCTTATAGGCGAGTACAATCCTATGCCATATGATATAACATGCGAGTAGAGCCTATACTACATGTATAACAGGCGATTAGGCACCATAATCGCCTATAAGGCTTTGTACTCGCCCTCAGCATCCAAGCATCCAATTTAATGTTTTGTAACTTACTTTTTATAGTTATAACAATCTATTTTTCTTCACATCTCATTTGTTTATTTTTTAAGTTTTTACGTTTGTAGTCATTTTCTTAAGCTATCGAACATATTGCTCAACAATAGCAATTTGGACACAACAACCGAAGTCTCGATCAAACTTTCTCAAAATGGAGGGATCTAAATCATTCTTTGAAAAAATAGAACATTATTTTATCAAAATCGAGCCGGTTTAAAGAGACAAAGTAGCAAGGGCAGGACCAAATAATTAGGAAGATGATGAGGATTACAAGAATTAAGTTAGGAAAAATGGCTTTCCAAGTAGATTGTTTGCCCGCGTTAGGCCGATATTCCTCCAATGGGTGCCGATTCACTACAATATATTGAAAATATCACGAACAAATAAGGAAGACCACCACACCACGTCTTTGGGAGCTCAAATTTCATATGAAGATAACCGTACTTCACCTATTTATACCGATCCTGAAAGACCGGTTCAAAAAACAAAGAAATCTAGAAAATCAACAGAGTCCACCGAAGAGATTTTATCAAAACCTAAAACCTAACCTAAAGCAAATTAAAAAAAAAAAAGTTACTACTATTAGTCAATAGTTTTATTATTTATGTAAAATAAAATATGATTTATACTTTTGTCCACCTTCTTTCTCTCCTTTTATATTTGAAAGTTATTATCCCAACCCCAACCCTTTCCAACTCATCAACCAACCACTCCCTCAAACCACCGTTTCCAATGCCATCTCCGGCGAACAAAAAGCTCAACAAAATCACCCAAATCGTCCGCCTGAAACACCTCATGCAACGGTGGCGCCGCCGCCTCCCCTCCGCCGGAACCCTAGCCGTCTACGTAGGCTCAGAACGCCGTCGTTTCATCATCCCAACTCGCTTCCTTAACCTCCCTGTCTTCCTATCATTACTCAACAAAGCCGAAGAAGAATTCGGGTTCCAAACAACCGGTGGTTTAGTCATTCCCTGTGACGTCACTTTTTTTAAAAAACTGTTGCAGGTTTGGAACGAGACGAGAACGGGTTGTCGAGGCTTGATTTAGATGAGTTTATAATAATGTTTGATGATATGGAGATGGAGATGGAGACTCAGTCTACTGCTCATTGTAATAAGGATGTTTATAAAGATGTTAACAATAGGTTTGTTTACTCCGTTGTTACAAATTAAAGGCTAGGGTTTGATGTGTTGAAATAAGTGTCAGTATGTTTATGGTTAGGGTTAGGTTTGGTGAATGTTGATGTTAGAAGCATGCATCCTTGGGCCCAAATGGATATTGAGATAGGGTTTTAATGAGATGATGATGTTGCTAATTATCCTGTTTTTTGGGATGTTTTGAGGAGTGAAATCATGTTGTGGTAATGGTGATTGATGATGAATGTTTTGGATTTTGTTTTTTTTTTTTTTTTTTTTTTTTAAATTTGTTTGTTTGTTAGTTGTTGTTTGACTGTGCTTGGTACGTACTTTGATGATCGGCGTGATCTTAGCCGTCCTGCCTACATCATTGACTGACAAAATTGGTTGGCACTTTAGATGAGTAAAGAATGGTTAAAACAATATAGTTTGGGTGAAATGGGACGGTGGGCTCTTCGACAAAGGGGGTATGATTAAGTACCGTTAAAGTTAAGATTCGATAAAAAAAAACCCGAAATGCAAACAACACCTTTTACCTTGAATTATTATATATGGCGTTGATTTGGCGCTAAGTTGCAAGGATGTAGCCTTTCCACGCAATGTAAAAGGGTGGTGTGAAGTCATTCGATGCTAGCTACACCGTCTCGTACCCAGCGTGGACTATGGCATGGAGCAAATTGTAAAGATGATGTAGTGATGTGCGGTTAGATGTTGAAAAAGAGCTGTTTGACGACTATTTAAAAAAAAGAATTCACTTGAAACAATTAATTTTATTAAGTGTATGTCAAACCTTTCTATTATTTTTTCAGATATATCCTCTTTCCCACTTCTAGTTTTATAAAAATCCTAATATTTTCAATGAAAAATGGATCCTAACAACCATAAGACCTAACAACCCATTGGGGTGAGGCGACTCCCTAAATCTGTGTCCCACTCAAAACTGAAACATACAAATTCCAAGTCATGCAAACGACATAGCATCATATGCACAACTTATATATGGTAGTATGTATTACAGAGCCAACCCGCAACATCATTTTAACAACTATGCATCCATCGGTTTCAATATCAACTTCACAGCCTTTTGCAACCTAATTTTCTTATTTTTACACCCGACTTTGTACCCAAAACCCAACCGCAAGATGTTGGTGAACCATTAGGTAAAAAGGTAAAATAGAGAAGTCATAGGATGATTAAAATGGGTTGAGGCGGAAAAAAACGCTTTAGTGAAATCTTCGATATTCATATCCAAAAAACCCGAGATAGGTAAAAATAAAAGCAAAAACAAATTTTTTTTATTGAAATAGAGTAAACGTTATGTTTCACCAAGAGATGAAACGAGAGACTTACCAGGAAAATGACAGTCTCTCATCAAAGTGACGTGAAATAAATACCGACATGATAGCCTATAACGATCACTACCTCAATTGCAATAATTCACCAAAAAGTGGTGAAAACGAACCCCACTTCATGTCGAGAGCGGTTATATTGTTTCAAGGTAAAAACAACAAAAACCTTTTCAAATTTATGCATTGTTGGGAATTGGCACACCAGTACGCCACTCGACCAAATGGGCGATTCGTCCAAACGGATGAAAACAAACTCATTCTCTCGTTTTCTTGCGAGCGATGCTTGTAACGACATTAATCTAAGCGATGATGTCGATGTGGAAGCGACTCGTCCACCCGATAGAGACCGTTCAAAGAAGATGGCACCGAAATCATCTAGTAGGGGTGTCAATTATAGCAAACATTTATCCGACAATAAGTCAATATTGGAGTATGTTCATCACCCGTGTTTTTTTTTTTTTTTTTTTTTTTTTTTGGCTTGAAGGAGAATTCCACCAAATGAGATGCATGTTACGTGTCAAGCTCATACCCTCTTCAAATGCATATCACATCGAATAGTCTAAAATCAACTGTCTTTTAACTTAATGTAGAGAAGAATATTAAAGTTGATTGACAGGAAGGGTAGAAACATAAAATTTTGATTTGATAGCTTTGAAAGATAATAAAACCATCAACTATCATATAAAATTAGCGGAAATTCTTTAACTAACAAAATCAATTGATGTAAACAGAACTAATTCACCATTTGTTGTTTTGGGCGGTTTGCAACGTGGCCACATTTAGTTAGACCTTTTTTTTTTTGTTGAACCACACAGTTAAGTGTGTGTTTAACCATTTTTGTAGGCTTTAAAACCCAAAGTGCCCAATAGCCCATTGGTTCACATAGGTGAGGTCGTGAGGATAGCCTCATGAAACCCAAGTTCAAATCTTTAGGCTAGCATATTTTTATTTTTTATTTTTTATTTTTCACTTCAAATTCTTTGAGTAGTTTTAATTTTATAGGATTTCTCAATATGTTTTATAAATTATTTTATGAATTTTAATGGTTCTAGAGTATTATTTTTTATTAAAATATAACCTTATACGTTTTTTAAGAACGTTTAATAAAATAAATTATAAAATACCATCATTTAAGACTTTTTCCCTTTACTTTACGAATCATAACAATATGGTCTGATGTAAATTTCTTTGTGTGGTTTTTTAATCAATTTAAAACACATGTCAATATCATCTAAAGCATATTTTTTCCGGTTGCTACAGCGAGTGATGGTGTCGTACATATTCGAAACGATACCGACCGAAACCCCGCTGCGTAGCGCGGGTGTTTTACTAGTTAAATACAAAAGACAAAAACTAATATTTAAGTAGATAATCGAAACAATCTTATAATGTACATCCTAAGACCAGAGGAGTGAGGGGCTTAGATTGGGAGCATTAGTTATCATGTAGTAACTAGTGGGAATACCCGTGCGTTGCCGCGGGTGTATATTTTAAAATCTAGGTGGCTCAATATTGTCATGCCTTTAAACCCGGGTTGGTATGGGAAGGAATGTCCGTCGGAAGGCCATATTCACCGAAAGTGCATGGGATAAACAGAGCAAACTAAGCCATGCGTCAACCTTTTGTGTTTACATGGAATTGACGACTGGAGCAGTGATCTCTTTCAGGCACGTGTGTTGATAGTGACGTACGCCACTTGTTGCCAATAGAAAATTACCATTTTACCATTTAATTCTTACATATTTTTGTATAATGGTAGCGCATTTGCATATTTGTAAAGTATAAACTTCAATTATGTATACAATGTCCTACAACATTTATTCAAAGTTCTATACTACTACCGTAATGACACTGCATAACCGATGCATTAATTACAATTACAATTTCCTTTAAAAAAACAATTAGTATCTCAACTCAAGACCTCAAGGCGTAGGAGATTCTGACCCGTTTCAACCCGAGCTTGTTCGTACATGTTACCCAACATTCCGATCTTGCATATCTAGTGTTAATCATTTTCTTTGCTATGAGGCAATTATGTGTCTGTTCACAACTAAACAACTTCTTGTACGTCATGAGTTAGATAACGCATTGAATGCTGGTGATGCTATAATTTTATTACAACCACTATTTGGTTCAACTTTTGACAAGATCAATCATGTTGTGAGTACGTACATAAGTTTCGTGGACGTAACAGAAGTTACATTACAGAAACTTAACCTGATGTGAAGCTGCTGCTGAAATAAAAATTAAAGGAGAAAATTTAAGGACCGGTTCAATAGGGCTGGGTAATAAAATTTATAGTTTTGAACATGAACGCGAGCCGCCTGCGCGTGAACTTAGTGCCAACCCCCAATCGTGTCACCAAAGGAATTATCATCACAATCCATTTTATAAATCAAATCAACAATTTTTGATGGATGCACACTGCCTTCCATTAAGCAGATGTATTCATTAGTCAAAAAACTTAGAATTTGTAAAAAGAGAGAGTAACATCCATACAGCTCAAAACGGGTCTAGTGATTAGAACAAAATTATATCATTTCAATAACAGCAGGCTTCCGGTTGTGCAGGGTCTAGGGGTGTGAGTCCAACATATAATTTTCAAAAGTAATCTTATTTATTTAATAAAATGATTCAGGGGTTACCATCACCAACATAGCTGTAACAAGCCCGATAAGCAGCTTCCTATTCAATTACGTTTCGTGATTCGCAATAGTTGCTTCACTACCTGATTCACCAAAAGTTAGAAATTAAATGAACAAAGCAAGCACACATGTGAAACAATGAAAGTGAAATTATGTAAGTTATAAAGACAAGTAATTGAAAGATTTGTTCTCTGTATAACCAAATGTTATATTATTATATTTAATTACACTTTAATAGAATTTTATCATTATCTAAAGGTTATTATATACATATATAACTCTATATGAAGAGATATTGCCAGCAAACTCTCTTTATATAAACCATCTTTTATCATATTGGTTGTAACAACACTAAGATTCCTTTATATTTTACATGCTGCCAACTTTAGCCCATTTGTCTTTAACTGCAATAAAATTCAAACAAACTGATGTAAATCTTCATTTTGCTAAAAGACTTTGGATTATAAATACTAACCTTGAGATCAATGGTGCTCCAGCTAGCACTCTCAGTTGCAGGAAAAACTGTGGTATTATATAACTACACATTGATTTTAGACATACATGACTGACGTAAGTGTTGGTTTCTATATCTGCTAGTTGAGCTATTACCTATAATACAGTTTTAGCTAAAAGTTGGCTCTTTTTTTTTAAAGGTGTACAAAACAAAATTTCGTTGACTAAGAATCAGAAAAGTACTTTTGTTACTTTGAACACTTAAAATCGTAAGACTAATTAGATAATGACGCTGAACATGATATCAATATTACGTTGTTAAAGACATCAAAATTCGCCCATCTTCTTTAATGGAGTCCACCGAATGGGTCACAGAAACAAATTTCCTTTCGAACACCTTGAGATTCCTCGCCGTCCAAATTCTATATACCGTAGCGATAGCAACCGAGTACACGAATCGATTTTCTACCATCTACTTGAACCGGGGCTCTCCTTTAAGTTGGCGAAAACATCTTCTAAAGAAACCAAATCTGGTGACCATGGAATCCTCAACCACACAAAGATTTGCCACCAAATGCTTTTGGCAAACAAACAGCCCACAAACATGTGGTTTACGTCTTGCGCGCAGCACCCACATTGTTCACAGACTATATTGTCAGTCGCAATGCCTCTCTTTTGTAGTTCCACCTTTGCAGCAACATGGCCCATGAATGCCCTCCATAGGAACACATTATTCTTCATAGGCGCCCAGGAAATCCACATAAAAGGCTGCAGCGCTTCGATCTCAACAGAAGCCACCATAATGTCCCACTGCAAATGCTTTGTAGAAAATGATAAGATGTCGCTGTTTTCCCAGGTCCAAACGTCCTCTTTTCGACTAATATTAACCTGCTGAAGAACCGCACACAGCACCTCGAACTCCTGCATTAAACTTGTTCTTAAGCAGCCTCCTTTCCACTCCCAACCCCACGTAATTCCAAAAGGACCCCAAGAATAATTATCCTTAATAGTAGCCGCTTTATCAACCACTTGAGTGAATAGAGAAGGAAATCTTTCACGAAGCGAATTTGTACCGATCCACCTATCATTCCAGAAACTCGTCTTCTCTCCATCGTCAATCACCACCTTAAGTCTATCTTTGATATCAATACAATCCGTTCGAGGACCTCATCCATAGATGCAATATCTTTCCATATTCCCAAAACACTCTTTTGACAGGTTAAAATGGCACAACTGACTGAATGTCTGTCATATTATCATCAAAAGAATTAACAAATCAACACCATTAAAACCTTTCCAGACCTTGATATATAAATAATAATAATAATAATAATAATAATAATAATAACAACAACAACAACAACAGTAGACCTAAACATAAAGTTTGCTATATCATCTTTCTGTCTCAACAACCTTGTGTATGCCTCAACAACTAAACCGTTATGTTTTGCTAAAGACATTACTAACCCCATATGTGAACTAATCGTATGCCTCGGCTTATAAAGATATCCCTAATAATTCCCGGTAAATCCATTCATCCTGCGGTTTCATTCATCTGACAAGTTCAGGCTAACAAAGTATCAAATAGTTTTATCTATTGAAAATTAACTTAAGAGCTTTATTCAAGTCTATGCTTATAGTTTACCTAGTAAACTGATCAATGGAAATAATGGCAGCTAAAGAAAGATTTCCCATTGGTGTTTTTGCGTAGATAGTGTGCTCGGTCGTTAAGAGTTCAAAATTTAAACTCTTGAGGCCCTAATCAATTTTTCAATCAATTTTCTGTACCTGTTAACAAGAACCAAGTTTAGCATTTATTTGGTTTTTGATTTTGAATAGAATCCAAGACTCCAAGTTGCATCGATTCATCTATCCATGACCAATCCACATTAATTCTACACAAATCTTGTATTCAAGTCTACGCAGATCGAAGGCACACCGCTTTTTAATACCCATCATATCATGTGTTTTTCCGTTTCTGTCTGAATGTCACCGGAAATGAGTATGCCTCCAATGCACCGAAAACCAAAATCAGACCTTGTAGCAAGCCGATTTAGTAAAAAATGACACATGCAGATAAAATAAAACTTACTGGAGTGTTGCCGGAACCCGGTCGGAGCGTAGATGGCTTGAGGCGTCTTCTAGGGTTTCGGGTGGTTATCGGTGGTGGTGGTGGTTAAGGCGATGTTAGATGGTGTCCGTGATGGTGTCAGATGGTGGTGGGTCAAATGGTGCTGGGATGGCGGCGGAAGCATGGCGGTGATACGAGCAGGTTCCCACCTCTCCCCTATCTCTCTCTGTGCAAACAAATGAAGAGGGAAGGTATAAATAGAAGAATAACCACAGCACCCTTGGCTGCAAAGGTGAAATACCAGGCTTGCCTTTAACCGTGGTTTCTTTAAGTAGCAAAGGAGAATACAAATTTATAAACTTGAGTATTACCCAAAAGGAAAGTGTTATGGTGAAGGTGTTGATGACAAGTTAAGAGGGTCGAGGGAGATGGAGTGAAACTATTACAATGATTGCCCTTGATGGTTCACTTACCGTTCAAGAGAAATGGACGGTAGAGATTCAGGTTACAGTGAAGGTTAGGAAGGTGAAGGGACAAGAACAATGATTACATTAAATTGCAGGCTTCAAGAGGGCAAGCATGGAAAGAATTTTATAGTTTTAACTAAAATGGTATGATAAAATTACTATTCTACCCTTACAAGTGTCTTAATTGTACATAAAGTTCCAGTTTTACCCTCATTATATAAGCATAAATCATTTGTACATGTTGCTTCTTAAGTGGTACGGAGGTGAAAATGACCATATTGGCCGTCACTCTCCTTAATAATATAATATAGATAGTGGGTTTTACAACTCGAAGCTTGAAGGATAGGTAAATGAAGGAGCTTGGGTTTTTTAGGGTATGAGTTTTAATTTATTTATTAATCCTTTAAGACTATGAAGAGAAAAGAAGTTTTGGTTGAGGACATAAGTTAACATGTGTATTATTGGCTCCCCAACTTAGCCCCACTCTAATAGTGTTTGAAAGATGTAATAAAAAATTTAAGAGAACATGGAAAACAGTTTCGTTAAGTTTTGACACTTCTTTTAGCTAAACTAGTTTCTCAAATTCTATAATTACTATTATTATTAAATACATTTATGTTTGTGTAAATTGAATAGTTATGCTACGATATATCCATACATAAATAGACTAGATTATCCCTGAATGTTTCTTCAGATAGACAAATTTAATATAAAGTGATAAAATATGTGTATTATAAAAGGAATAAATCGTTTTTCCAGATTTTTTTAAAGGATCAACACTCAATAATTCATAAAGCATACTTCTGATTCTACGTATAAACATCTTGCTCGAGTGAAGTCTCTGTACAACCTTGGCACTTTAAAGGACAATAACACCCTGTCTATTATGTAAGTAAAACCTTATTGGATGCTGAAACCAGGTATTCACATCTTGAAAAACGTATTTTAGCTTTAATTATGGCATATACCAAGTTAAGGCATTATTTTGAAACATATAGGATACATATTAAAAATGTGCTTAGGAAACCAGAAATGTCAGGTAGAATGGCAAAATGGTCAGTAAAATTAAGTGCGTTTGACTTGGTATATGAGCCTAGAAATGCAATCAAATCACAGGCTCTAGCTTATTTCAGTAGTTACATCCTAAGTGAAGTTGAGAAAGAAGTACAACAATTAAATGAAAACTTAGAAAAATGGATTTATACACTGATGGTGCCCCAAATATGAGAGGTACAGGGTTAGGAAAACTAGTAAAATCGCCACGAGGGGACATAATACCCATGCAATTAGAAGTGCATTTCAAACAACCAATAATGAAGCTGAATACGAAGCTCTCATTGCTAGTTTACAACTTGCTAAAGATATGCATGTTTCAAATTTAGAAGTATTTTGTTGATTCCTTGTTGATTACTAACCATGTTAATGGATCCTATGCAATCAAGGGTAAAAATTTAGCTGAATATTTTGAAATAGTCAAGAAATTAGCATCTTGTTTTGTAGAATTTACATTAACACAGGTACCTAGAGAAAAAATGCTGAGGCTGATGCCTTGGCTAACTTAGGATCCTCCTTGAATTTACTAGAAGGATCCAAAATTCCCATCGTTCACATCTTAAAGCCAGCAACTGAAGTACTGCATCCTGAGGATAACATTGTGCATCCTAAGGATAGCACTGTACATCCTGAGGATAACACTGTCCTAGCCACTCAGGACCAAGACGATCCATCTTGGATGACTCCTATATTAAAGTATCTTAAGGATGGAGACTTTCCTGATGGAGAAAATCCAAAGGCTTTCAGGATGAAGGTATCAAAATTTATTATTTTAGACAATATATTGTATAGAAAATCTCTTGCAGGTCCACACTTAGGATGTCTCAACAAGGAAGAAGCAAAAGATTTCTCAAAGACATCCACGAAGGGGATTGTGGAAACCACACAGGAGGGAGAGCTTTATACTCGAAGAATCTAAGAACAGATACTATTGGCCAACCATGAAGAAGGATGCCATGCTACATTCTCAGAAATGTGATGCATGTCAAAGACATAGCAACATCCTACATCAGCTGCTGAACCATTGCATCCCATCATCTCACTATGGCCTTTCATGAAATGGGGGATGGACATAGTGGAAAGCTGCCTAAAGCTCCTGGTGGAAATGTGTTCATGCTAGTCATGACTGACTATTTCTCGAAATGGATAGAAGCCAAAGCATTTGTACAAGTCAGGGACAAGGAAGTAGTATCCTTCATCAAAAGAAACATCCTAACAAGATTTGGTGTACCAGCTGAGATTATATGTGACAATGGATCTCATTCATCAGTAAGAGAATAACCCGTTTTTGTGAAAGCTGGGAAATCAAGATGATATCAACACCTGTCCATCCTCAGCAAATGGACAAGCAGAATCTTCCAATAAGATCATTTGTCAACAATCTAAAGAAGAAGCTAGGAGAAAAGAAAAGAAAATGAGCAGAAGAACTTCTATTTGTACTTTGGGCAAATAGAACCACTTCTAAGAATGCAACTGGGTAGACACCCTTCTCATTGGTGTTTAGAACAAAAGCCATGCTCCCAACAGAGATGGTAATGCCCACAGTAAAATACATCTTCAGGATGCAACTACCAACCTCAGAAGCATTGTTACAAGATCTTAAAATAGTAGATGAGCTTAGAGATGCTGCAAAATTGAGGATGATAGCTTATCAACAAAGGATAGCCAGAGCTTACAACAAAAACATAAGGATAAAAGGTTCCAAGTAGGAGACTTGTTCTTAGAAAGGCTTTTCAGAACACTACTAAACCAAGTGATGGTAAGTTAGCTCCTAAATGGGAAGGACCATACTTAATTGATTCTGAGGCTGGCAAAGGAGCATATTGGCTCTCAACTATGGAAGGTGAAATCCTTCTAAGGTCTTGGAATGCAATCCATCTTAAATATTATCACATATGGGATTTGAAAACTTTCTATCCTTATTAACATTTCATTTCTTAAATGATCTCACAACTAAATATGGTCTAGTATATAGTCCATCCTAAATATTGTGTTGTCAGTGCCGATTTGTAGAGATTTCATATCCTTTCTTTATGTTTTCCAAAAAAAAAAATTGAATTTTTTTTGTTATACCTTTCTAAAGATAACTAAAAACCTAATATTTAGGGATTTGAAATCCTAGAGGGGACGGGGTGCCTACTGCCTACCGTGAAGAATCCATGGAGCACTTGTAATGAACCAATCGCAGCTTGCCAACTGGACCACAACTCGTGAACCCTTCCTATCGATAGCACCACCCTTAAAGCATCCGTGGAGCACCCGGTTTCCCTCTCCCTTCAGCACTCTCTCTCTCTCTCTCTCTCTCTCTCTCTCTCTCTCTCCTTTGAACCCATTAGATAGACCACGAAAACTCTTCACGTGACTACTAGAATTTCACTACCATGACCACAGCGGCGGTGAACCCGTGCTGGTAGTGAGGTACCAGTATCATTCACTGGCCCGTCCCCCCTTATATATACACACACCCATATCATTTTCCATCCATAGGTCTCCTCCACAAGCTAAACTTCGTTTTTGCTCCTCTGCCTTTTGTTCTCGACTAACTAGGTTAGGCTTTAGATTTCAGATCAATGTGTTGATTGTGTTGTCATTTAATTGATCAATGTCTGTTTTGAATTCAGTTACATTAAAATCGCAAAGTAGCTACATTTAAATTTTGCATACTAATGAGAGTCCTTGATTGTGACATATATGTTGCTAGTTAAGTGCAACATGTTGGGACAAAAGCAAGAGCGGTTGAGGAAAGGGACGATAACTCTCCAATGTATTATTTAGTTTCAAATATATGACGAGAAGGTGTATATTCAATTTTATATTGTTATTACTAAATGAGTTTTCCTCATCTCTCAATATTTGTATTATGTTTGTTTCTCTATGTTATTTAGTATATAATTGGTTTGATTTTTGATATTGTGGTTTGATTCAAATGAAAGGTTTACTCGACTGGAGGGAGAGATTTACTGTTTTTGCATATATTTTTTATTCACATCTCTAGCAACAACTGCGAACAATGGGATAAGATCTTGTTAGGTTTGACTTGGTATTTGGTTGTTTCGTGGTATTTTTCTTTATTTCTAGCGGTCAATAGGTAAAACAAAAAAATAGCTAAAAAGTGAAACAAATACAATATTTATACTTATAAATATGTTTGTAAAATCATTACATTTCTTTAGAACTTTCATATTTATTTCATTTGTTAGAGCAACCCATGTAGCACTCGGATTTCTAACCTAGTATATAATAAAAGCAAACGAGTAATTGTTGAGGCTGCTAACGCAGATGGATTGGCCCTGGTAATAAAAAGGTTTCTGGAGTTTGCCAAAGATAACACTGATTTAAACAAAAACTTATAAGTATGGTCCGGGAGAGGAAATTAATACGGCTAGATTTGGGGAAGACCCTTGGCTTAGAGATGTTCTTCTAAAGGTTGCATTCTAGTCCCCTTATAATCTGGCTACTATTAAAAAAAAAATGCTTTGGTTAGTTTGTGATTAATACTCAAGTATGGGGGAGGTTATGACATGGGATTGAGAGTGAGTAATGCAATTTCACACAGCATATTCGTAATAAGATTATTCTCAACGTTAGGAGTGGCTATATAAAAGAGGTACAAACTTAATGAGCCTGATGACACGCGTGGCGGGAAATTTGAAAAAGGTAACGATTTCATAGTAAAAAAAATGTCCTAGAGGGCTGTTGTGTGTGGCTAAAGATAAGACGTCCTCAAAACTGCTCTTGGAAGTCAGATGTCGAAAAGAAAAAGAGCTTTCCTTTGCATTGCAATGGTGACAATCTGGAAGACATTGACGTATAGGAATGAGGTGTTAAAGGCACAACTGTCCTGATTATAAAATTTTGGAAGATATTATGGAGGTAACCTTTTGTAGGTGAGACATAGAACAATAAAGCTGAATGTACCTTATGAAATGTGTTTAGAGTTTGATTTGAGTGCTCTTGATTAACTCAGATTTGTAATATGGCTGTTTTGTTTCCAGACTAGCTACAATTGCTAGGTGTGTTGTTGGTGTTTAATAAATTATGTCTTCTTGGCAACTAAAAAGAGAATATATAACCAATATAACCGTCAGATTTTACACATTGTCGTGGTACAACTAATTTCCTACGCACACTACAATGTTCAACAAAGTACTTGATAAGTCGATTAAAACAAGCAGGGAAGAAAATGATCAGCAGTGCAGTGAAGATCATGATATGTAGTGTGTGTTTATACGGATAATAGACTTAAAAGGCTGAAGATCATGATATTTAGTGTATATAACAATAGATGATAAATCAAATTGGACTATTGGAGCATTGTATTGCAGTTTGATTAAAAATGGGGGGGGGGGGGGGGGGGGGGGGGGGGGGGTAGAAAATTAGTATGGAACAACTGGATTCTGAGTAAGGTAAATATCTTTATCTGGAAAGCAGAGATGGTTGCCTACCGACATTTGATGGATTTTCTTAGAGAAAGACTTTATGATGGACCACGGACGTGTAAGTTATGTGGAGAGGTGATGATATGCGGAACACTTTGAATATGGAAGAGCATTAGCACTTGGAGTTGTATACCGAATATGTTTTCATTTTCTGTTCGGGACCTTTTGGAGATACACAAAACAACACAACTAACAAAAGTAAAGAGGAAGATTATCCAG
>JAUTDX010003744.1:0-56597 GCA_030844895.1 Ambrosia x helenae | reverse complement strand
ATCCTTCCTACAATTCTCACACAAAACAATATTCCTACAGAACCCTATATATATATATATATATATAAATACATTTTATAGTTGTTCCATACTGTTTAATGATGTCGCTCAAAATTCCCTATTACAACGTTACATATGATACGCGAAATTCAATGGTGTCGAGCGAACCCGTACAACACAATCAGGCTCCGCCACAGACCATCAAATGTACACGCCACATGACAAAATAGTCCAAACCGGGGTATAAGTACGCGCTTCCTCAACAAGGGGGGTATGCGATCTCTCCCATATTCTATACTCACCCTTACGTTACTCTCCTACATACGTTTCATACGTTTTTTTTTAACAATCAAATGCAATATTTCATTCCACACCAAAAAGAATAATTACATTGCCAATCTACCCAACTAGCCAACGGTTACCTGGGCGGAGCACCCAGTCCACCCAAAATAGCTATTTACAAATATTTAACACATACAAAAACATAAAACCTGTCCCACAGAGAGCGCTACTACTCTATCAACCAAAATCAATGCCTGCAAACTCGTACCATTTTGCTAGGTCTACACCGGTGATTTTAGATCTTTTCATTACCCACCAAAAAGTTTCTTCTTTTACTTCTTCAATTACTTTTGTCGTGCTCGTGTACCTACCTTTGAATATTTTTTCGTTTCTTCAAGGCCATAACTTCCAAATCGTCATCAAGAAGATTGCATAAATAACCTGTTGCTTTTTTCCACCTCCACCAAATTCAAAAACTGTGCTCGATTAGATTGCATAAATAATCTTGAATAGAATCATACCATGGTGGATGTGGTATCTTCAACCACAAACAAATGTTCCACCACACCGTTCTAGCCAACAAGCAACCTGCAAATAAATGGTTAGTTGTTTCCGGTTCCACTCCGCATACCTTGCACAGTCCGTCCCCCGAAAAGACACCTCTGAACGCGAGTGCTTCTGCTGTCGGAATCTTGTTAGTAGCCGCCCTCTATACAAAGTAGTTTTACTTTCGGAATCGCTATCTTACTCCGCCTAAAATTCGTACCGTCCTCATGGTTTTGCTCCTACATACGTATTTACCCTCACATTGAAGGTTGGCAACAAGAAGTCCAATCTTATTATAACAACGCTAAGGAGAAGTCATTATTCCCCCGGACATTACAACCATCCATGTGTGCGGAACATAGTCCAAGTTCTGATTTCTCTAAATTACAAATTGATAATAATCTTTATTTCTTAATTGTGAATTATACACTAAAAATTCAAGAATGATTTTTTTTTTTTAATAATAATAATATAAAAAGATTTAAAACACAAAGCAAAAGTTTAATAATCAGGTTAATAAATTAAATAAACTAATTTGAAGGACCGGAAGATATTTATGTAGGAACCGCTCGTGTAAAAATAAATAAAACAAACTAAATTATGATTACAAATAAAAAAAATGAGAAAGCAGAAATTACAATACTATTACAACTGAAAGAAACAGAAAATACAAGAATGGAGTAGAAGCAGAAAAACATATAAAAGCTGAGGATCGTGTTGAACACGAGGCCCTTAAAACAATTCCGAGTCTATTATCGAGAACTCGTTTTGTTTCCCAGGGTACAACAGCCGGAACAGCAAGAGTGCTGCCGGAGTTGGCTCTGACCCGAAAGCAGTACCTGAAACAGTAAGGAGTAAGAAAAGATTGTTGGAGAAGAAGAATTGGTGAGAAAATAACTGTCATTGAACGTCTTCAATGGCATTTATTATGTTCTTAAAGTGCAAAGTGCGCCATCAAAGCGCAACATTGCGCCCGTCGCCCCGCGCGCGCGCGAGTGCGAGTTAGGGTGCTCGAGTTCCACAGTGTGAGCTCCTATGAAATAATAAGGAAGGAGTGTTCCTCTTTATATACCATCATGGTATCATCACTCCTCCTATGTGGGACAAGTTCCACTTTGTTTTATTTCAGCATCAAGTGTTTTATTCACCAATCTTTGAGCATCGATATCTCATTCATCTTAGCTCCGTTTTGGACGTGGTTTGGTTCGTTGTGAAGCTCTCACAACATGGAACATAAACCACAAAGAAATATATGATTAAACCTCAGTTTCAAATATATATTTCAGTCCAAAATTTAGGAAAAATCATTTTCCTATATTTTGTGAAAATAGCATTTTCACCAAATTTCCAACAATTTAGTTGGCCAAATGTGAAAACCGTGACCGAGCGTTTAGGTCCATAAAAGATCAAACATGAGCCCCTCGTTTGGTGCACTGGTGCTTCTTGAATATGGTCAAGATTTCTTATAATATCAATGGTGCAGATAATCATCATGAAGGCAACTTATTGTTACAACTTACAGCTTTTAACTTCACATATAGTAGAACTCTATATCCATACACTATCTTCTAGGTTTGGACCTCCCGCATAATTAAAGAAGGGAAAATCACACATCTAGTCATTGAGTGTGTAAACGAGCTGAGCCGAGCCCGAGCTTGACTGGGCTCGGCTCGGGCTCGTTAAGGTTTTGTGAAGCTCGAGCTCGAGCTCGGCTCGGTTCGAGCCTACAATCTTGAGCTCGAGCTCGGCTCTCTAGCAAAATCAAAGCTCGAGCTCGGCTCGAGGTGATTTGAGAATCTCAAACGAGCTCAAAAGCTCGGCTCTAGCTCGCAAAAGCTCGGCTCGAGCTCGCAAAAGCTCGGCTATAACTTAGGCTCGCGAGCCCAATCGTTAAGGCTATAACTTAGGCTCGGCTGTAACTTAGGCTCGGGCTCAGGCTCTAGCTCGTTAAGGCTCGATTAGGCTCGCGAGCCCAATCGAGCTTTGTATCTAGGGCTCGAGCTCGGGCTCGATAACTAAACGAGCCATATTTCAGGCTCGGGCTCGGACTCGAGCTCGTTAAGGCTCGGCTCGTTCGAGCTTTTTACCGAGTCGATCCCGAGCCGATCCCGAGCCGCTACGTGTCATTTACACCCCTATCATTGACCAAGGCATTTCACCAAAATGGCCAGCTCAATGGTTTTTGGAAAGTCGGCTCACGATTTTCGAGGTGTCTCAGACCTCTCCAAGAGGCTTCCCATGAGGACCAACACAAACCACCACGGTGTGTGAAAAAACATGTTGGACCAACTCCCCAAAGACTGTTGAGCTGGTCATTTTGATGAATTGCCTTGGTTAATGGCTAGATGTGTGATTTTCCCTTAAAGAATGGCGTTACAGTGTGTGAAAAAACAATGCCCGAAACTCATCATTTTCATTGCACACCACCAACCATTAAGAAAGCCAACACACCAATCACCATTGTCCACGCCACCAGTCTACTGAGCTCCCCAGTAATCATCTCACACCAATGCCAACTCATCATCTCATGTGTGAAAAAACATGTTGGAGACTTTGATTAATTATTCAGTTAAGACTTTGATTATTTCTTGCATTGTTAATTACTATTTAAATGTAACTTATCTGAGAATTAATAAATATACTATAGTTAATATTTAATTATCTTTGTTGATTTTTAATACTATTTCTTATTTGTTTAACTTAGATAAAAATGTGCATTACATATATCTTCTTCAATTCCAATTCCATACGATGCCAAAATAACCTACCCCATTCGGATTGTTTATAATATAATTAGGGACTTTTAAGACAAGTAGTTTTACCAGTCTTACATAATATGAAGGTTGCTTGGTGGCTAATTAATTAAAGCCACACAATAACAAACTGAATTCATCAATCATTGCCTTTATGACAATGGTTATTATATTTTTTAAATATAGATTCTTACTTTGGACATCTATTAGAAAATAAAAAAAAGGTTCATCTTTTTAAAGGTTTATCCTCTTGGAATGCATTATAATTTGTTTGTGACCTAATTGTCAACTTTGAAAAGTTAATGCATTTATTATAAAGAGAGGTAGTTTGAGTTGATAATATGACGTGTTATACCAAATATAAACTTTTAAAAAGGTCAGTTATATATTTTTATTAGATTCTTGACATCTCACAAAGTCGGACCCTTGTATAGTCGTGTATATTATAGGTAAAAGACCACCCATACCCTGCGATCACATATTGCGTTGATGACCGTCTAAAGTGATTGAACAAGTGTGACCATATGACATGAATATATATGGTTCTTTCGTTTAAACTGTGTCAATATTTTAGATGAAAAAAGGAAGTTATAGCATCTTATAATGGGGATAGGACACCCCATGATAAACCATTGTGATAGTGTGAAACATCACCTCACCCTCTCTATTCATGATGAAAACCATTACGACCAGAGCCGGTCCTGAAGATTTAAGTGCCTAGTGCGAGTTAGAAAAAAAGGCCCTTAGGCCCATAGTTTGATCCGACGTGAAGAATGGGTTGGCAACGGTGTTCCATGCGTGATGTGGCCATCATGCCACCCATCATCTTGGCGCCCCCACCACCCTAAGTACGTGGTTGATCGTTCTATCAGCCAGCCAGGGCACTATCTGGGTGTACCATGCTTCCGTCCAATCCTATAGTTCCACCTCACTACCTCAAAACACTTTTGGAGGCAACAATACCCTAAACGACGTTCCCAAATGGATAGGAGTTACCTGACTCCCACACGGTTGTCGCCCCGGGTTACCTCAATTAATTACTATTATGATATTCACCTCACCTTGCATAAAGTCAAATATAATCCAGTTGTAAAACTAGGGTTGATATTTAATGGAACTTGGTTCCTTATAAGAAAACCAAAGAATATATCATGTACCTACGCTTATTATCAACAGACTGAAAGACAATGTCGTAGTCATCATCATCATCAACATACTCAGTAAATCGTACCAATAGCAAAGATAAGATAGGTTTGGGGAGGTTAAGATGTAGAAAACCTTACCTATTGTAAGAACCGATGCGTATAAAATAAAAAAAAAACTTTTATTTTGAATTACAATACAAGAACAATAGAAGCCAGATAACTACTAAAATGAAATCAAAATACAAGAAAGGAATAGAAGCAGAATGTTGTTGGGGCTGAGGATCTTGTTGGACAAGAGTCTTTTTAAAAAAATTCAGAGTCTCCCACGAGAACTCGTTTTGCTTCCGATGTGTTTCAAATGCATCGCATTTTATCTTATGTTTTTGTATAGTTTTGAGTCGTTTTCATTGTAATTTTAGTTGTTTTTAGATATTTATTAGTGTACATGCCTTGCAGGTTATAGTGTTCTAAATGGATGGAAAACGAGCGAAATTGAAGAAGATATGAGCAGATGACTGAAACAAGATCGAAAACAAAGAAATCAAGGATTATAGTTTCTTTGCGACCCACGAAGACAGATGAGATGTTGTTCGCGGTACGCGAACAACTTGAGATACTTTCCTGATTATTAGGATGTGCTGTGATACGCTGAGAAAAACCAATAACCCTCCGCGGTACGCGGGGGGCCTTAAATCGTGAAAATTAGGTTTTGACCCAATAGAGCTTATGAAAACAAATCATCACGATGTATCACTAATGGCAATCGTTTTGGACATCAAGGATGACGATTTTTCAGAGCTTTTTCACATCTTATTCAAGATCCTTCATGAGCGGCTAGACCCTTTGTACTTTTTCCCGTGTGAACGGTTTATTAGGTTTTGCTTAGTGAACTCTGTTTGATTTATAAACTAGTATATCTTCACTACTTGTGTTTGGATTGTTGAAAACATTTGCTTATTTGAATGGTTTGTCTTTTATCAAACGTATTAGCCATTTCTTGCATCGTTAGCGGGTTGGTTACTTGATGGGTAATTGATATTTGTGAGTGGATAATTAAATTGCATGGTTATTATTAAAAACTGTCTTTAGTTGTTAGTTCAATTCAGAAATCCAAGGCCATGTCTATGTGGTGCTTTAGTAATTAAACCGAGTTTGTAGTACAATCTATAACTTGAATCTTAGGTGGAAGTTGGTTTTCAAAATCTGATAACATTTTTTTATTTAGTCATTATTTTCTTTCAACTCAATCAAATTCCCAAATCCAAATCAATAGTTAATAATTTAATCATTTAACAAACAGTAACCACGTATTTCTTGTGGAGACGACCTTACTTACCCGTACTCATACATGTATTTAAATATTTAAAATACTTGTTTTTTTCATTAGCTCACGACAACTACATTAGTTTCCCAGTGTACAATAGCCGAAACAGTTAATCCTTGCCGGAATTGGCTCTAAAACCCGAACGGTACCACACTCACCTGGTCCACGCAACCTTTGTACTAAACCACACGCAGGTGGTCAAATATACAAAGAAGACTATCAAATTTGCGAAATGCAAAGTGCGTCATCAAAGTGCCACGTTACACCCATCGCTTATGTGCACGCACACGCGCGAGTTAACCCTTCACAGCTTCACTAGTGTGTGCTTCCGTGGAACAATAAGGAAAGAAAGTTCCTGCTTAAATACCACTTTAAGTTTCGTGTCTCCTCCAATGTGGGACATGTTCCATTTTCTCATTCCATTTCCAATTTTTAAGCATTGTTTTTTCAAACACCATGTTTTAGCATGGATATCTCATTAATCTTAGCTCCGTTTTGGACTTGATTTGGTTTATTACGAATATCTCACAACATAGAATACAAACCCACAAAAAGTATATAAATAAACCGCTGTTTCAATTATATATTTTTATCCAAAACTAGGAAAAACTAATTTTTCTATGTTTGTGAAAATTCCATTTTCACCTAAATTCCCAACACCTCTACTCTCTAGCAATAGAGATGCTGCTTTCGGTGAGACCCTTAGATCAAAAGTAGTTTTGTATCAAGCCTTGGACATAAGACACATAACACTTGGTAATCAAGACAGAGAAATTGGTGCATGTACCCCTTGTCTTTCGGTTATCAACGTCACAACATGATCCATGATTAACCGTCTAATGCTCTAGATATTATTATTTATAAAGTTAGTAAAATAACGTCAAAATTAGTGCAATTTAACTTTTGTTTCGCAATGACCCATGTATATATATATAATTATATGTACACATCGCAAACGAACGGAACAAAAACACAATATAATTTTTGAACCTAAACATGCAAACTAAGGTAGTCATTTCCTGGAGTAGCAATGATTTGTTTATTCAATCGGGTAAATATGCTGACTCAAAGAGAAACGGCACATTATTTATTTTATTATTATTTTTAATTTTATGTATCTATCTTTTATTTTTTAACAAACCTGCGTAGATGCATATTGGAGATTTCTAGAGGCACCAACAAGATTACATTATCGAAAACTTTTGAAATTACAGGCACAACACAAAAACTATATTCACAAGGCTAAGAAAACACATACAAAGATTTATTTGAAACGACATTTAAGTAAAGGTGAAACAAGCACAATATTTGTTTTTTTTTTTCACATGCATTAAGGCTATTATTAGCACCTCTTAAAACATTTGCAAAACTTGCAAGTAGAAAGAGGTTAAAGACAACCTTAACACACAAAGCCAAGGATGAGTTGCCAAAAGCAGCCAAACAATCATTTCATCTGGCTGCGAGAATGTGAGGCCTAGTATGTTAGTGGCACAACATACTAGACCTGGTCAGTATTACAGTGCAAAGTTGAGGCGGCTCCCACCACCAGTACCCGCTGCCTCAACCCATTTGCCTTGCATGCTAAAACCATGTCCAGTATTGTTTGCTGACATCATATCTGACAACGAGACCATCGAAAGATTCTCGAGTGGGAAATGCTTGCAGTCTTCTATTGAGAACATACTAGTCACCTCCGATCGAGGAATTTGGGACCGATTACTGTTCGATTCTTGAGGAGAGTTCAAGTTGCTATGACCCGACGACAAAATAGCAAAATTTGGTGAATCCGGCGAATCGTTGTCTTTTTTCAGATCCGTGTTTTCATCTTTGCAGTTTCCTATCTTCTTGATGTTCAGGAATCGACCACCGTTCCCTCTTGGTCGGCGCATTGCATGTAGATGACGTGAAAGGTGCAAATATGGCTGCATAAAAAACCAAGTGAATTATATATAGCACATGTTTCACATGAGATAATTGCTCCAGAAACATAATAAGGAAAGTTATTTTTATTAACTAAATCCAGTAATGAAATGACTAACGTACCTATGAATTTAAGTAAATTGAATTAGGTGAATATGAGCTTTATGAGAATTGTACTATCAAAACAAACACTAATTTTAATTTGTTATAATTCACACAGTGACCCGCCCATTAGTCGATAGTAATCTACACAGACAGTGTAACCAATGACATTCCTAATTTTCAATTTTGTTACCAACGTCAATCCTAGTGTAACAAAAAAATAACTTCATCTAAACCTAATGAACGTTTGACTAATTTTTGTTCCAATTAGGGGACGAGGCACCACTAGAATTGTCCATGAATACCCCACTATCAGCACGGTAACACCGTCACCGGTAGTGCTGGTAGGGGTCCCGTGGATCTTTTGCTGGTTCTATCTAACGGACGGTAACCAGTGAATTAAATGCAACGGTCCAATTTTTTTTACTATTAAAATATTATATTTTTAATTGCAACGGTCATATTTTTTACTGTTATTTTCATTTGACCATTTAAAGTCATGTTTATATAAAAAAAATTCCATGGTTTAAGATAAAAAACACACATTCTCTCATATTTTCCTCCCTACTTTAAAAAAATAAGTGACGTTCAAGAAGATCAAATTTGCATTCCCCCGCTCGCAGTGCGCGATTTTAAACTCAACCGATAGTAGCCTTGAATTTTTCTTGGACCTTGCCAAGTGAATAGCTTTTTTTTTATTTAGTTTATTTTTGATTTATGTGTGTTTGCATTTCTATGTTTTATTTAGTTTTAATATTGTAAGTTTATTTTATTAGTTTAATAATATGTTTAGTTAATGTTTATTTAACAAAAAATAGAAGAAAAAAAAACATTTATGTGAAGTGAATCAGTGCAGTGTTGCCTTCAAAAAACTGTTTCAGTAAAAAAAATCAAAGAAATGTTGTGGCAAAGCAGGATTTCTGTAAATCAGTGAAATGAAAAATAAAATCTAGGAGCACCCGTCCCCCCTTAGAATGATGCAACTAAACCAAATAAAAAAGTTTGTATATACCAAGTAAAAGAGGTTGAATCCTTGCAGTTTTTTGATTTCAAAATAGTTGTATGATTAGTATGAACAAGTTGACGTTAAAAATAATTTAATAACAATAATTGATTAGGTTTTATAAATACCGATTTATGAAGTTTTAGATTAATTTCACGGCTCCTTACTTTTAAATGTATTAAAAAATGAGGATTTTTAAAGAGGTGAAAGTTGAACAATTTAAAGTGCTATTTTAAGAAAGACACACCCGAAAAAAATCAGTTATTTCAAATCCCCGATTTCTTTAAATTCTAATTCACTCGATAAATTTTAATTTAAGAAAAAAAATTTGTGAACAAACACCCCTTAAGTTTCTTAAAAATTATATTGGAGCCTAAATTTTCTATATATAGTTAGTGATGTTGCATAATCTCAAATCTTTCTACTTTCTTGACAGGCATCATATTGACAATTTGGTAATAACAGACATTCCAACTAAACCCATATTACACGTTAATGAACCAAATTTCAGTACCATTACAAGAAATTAATACCCCTACATATAGACATACCTTGCGGTTTTTTAGAACTTTATTTGCCATTTCTGCCTTAGCACGCGATCTTCTACGCCTAATAATTCCATGATATTGCTTGGCATTCACAAATAGCGGTCCATCATCGCTGCCCAAGTTCAACGGCAACATAATCCGACCCTGAATCATTATGAAAAAGACAATCCTCAAAAGACTGCATGTGTCAACATATCAAAAGTACTAAAAACATGAATCAGATTCCCAACTAAGCTTGTTCATCCAAATAGAATAATCATTATTTAGTCTAAATGTGGACGAATTACTTTTTAAAAGGTACCTTTTTAACAAGATTTTCTCAAGGTACGTTACCCTCATACACATAGTAAAAAAAAAACATGTAAACAAATTTGTTATAAAGAGATGAAACACCTTAATTTGAGGTCCATAAGCTGAGAACAATCCATAAGGACCATAACATTGATCCTCATAAGGGTATCTACCACATACCTATCACCATTGGTTAAAAAGAGAGATAATATATCAACTTTATATAAAAGTTAAAGATCAAAATTGTCTAAAAGATAAGGTTTGATGATTAAAAAGTTGTACCATTGTTGGTTGACCAAATCCAAGCTCCACATAACTTTGGTCAGATTGCATTGAAAGATCTGCTTTAATTTTTGCTGATTTTTGTTGGTTGGATGAATTCTTGTAGTCATCTGAATCAAATAAAAATTAATCAAGTTTTTATATTAAGTTTTCCTGTCTCACTTTAATACAATCTTTATCTTGATGTAAGCATGCAACATGGTTTTGAAAAAGCGTGCCTGAGGCGTAGAGTCATTGGAGATACACCTCACGGTCTTAAGGCGGCGCCTCTTGATAAATCAGAATTGGTCAAAATTAAGGTCTGGAGAGGTTGATATGTAAAAGCGACGGAAGGGATGAAGAGATTTTAAATGGTTCACTTGTTGAAGAAAGTTGAGATATATGTAAAAGAGACGAGAGAGATGCAACTTTGGTACATAGAATAGCGCCTCACGTCTTGCCTTTTGGGCATAATTAAACACCTAGGAACGACTCAAGCTTTTTAAAACCAAGACATGCACAACATTTGACACCAAAGTTGTGAACCTAAACTTGGAGATACATAATAAAATTAGAAGAATTAGGAAAATTAAAAAAATAATAATAAGAACATTACCACCAATTATATTGAATTGAGTTGTATCCCTTTTATAAAACACTTGATCTGCATCATGATCTAATAGTTTAGGTGAAACATCCTTCGTTAAAGACTTTAAGTTGTATTCTTCAGGAGTTGACCGAGTCGCAAGCTCACTCCACCAAGGACCTGAACCCGAACCTGAACCTGAACCTGGTGAAGGTGAACTCATCGGATTCCAACCACTATCATCATCCTGTTCTTTGTAATAAACCGAATTCATCGTCATAACTATAACCCGGATAAGATTAAACTTCTTTCTCCACCAAGATAACAGATTTCCTGCAAAGTTATACATGTATAAAGATTATTAGATCATCAAGAACATGATTCAAGAAGAACTAGAATAAACACTAGTTTTAGAAAAAAAAAAAAAAACTAGTTCGTTTATAAGCAAAACCAAAGTCAAATAGTTATGATAAGTAACATAAACTAACTATTAGAAAACTGGGGTTTTACCGATGGAAGATTCCATTGGAAAACCGTCAGTGAAAGCCTTCACTGATGGATTCCATCAGTGAATTAGCTTTTTTGGTATCGGGAATCAAACCTGAAAAAAGACTGACAAAGCTAATTATTGGTCTTTCCAACGACTCCTTGAATTTTGAAAAGAAAAATATAAAATGGGTTTTGACGGTATCGTCGATGATCTGTTAGTAATTTTCTAACATAACTTTTCTATGGAATAATTTTCGTCGGTGAAAGTCTAGTTTTCTTGTAGTAAGATGATGATTATGAGGAGAATCTAAAGATTTATAAATAAAAGGGGGTGAATATTCCAAGAAAGTAACAGATCAAGAGAGTTAGTTGAATGAATAGTACCAATTAACAGTTAGATATATAAATCAGAACCAATTGCTGCCTGCTGTGTTGATACAGTTGGAGATTCTTGAAGGGGAAAGGAAGATTGCAGAAAACAATTGGTTGGGTGACTGCCAAATAACATATTGTTTATAAGGATTTTGTTGTTTTCCTTTTTTCAATTTGTTTATATAAATTAATATATTAAACTTAATTAATGGTAGATTAGTTAATACTTAATACTTACAAATATTAGGTAATCGGATAACTACTTTATTGTTTTATTTTTATTACATTTTTAACGAACTTTGATGTGAGCCTATCGTCACCATGTGTGGATGTACAGAGGCATTTAGCTAAATGGTATTTTGGTGTGTTAAATGGTGTCCCGACCTTATAACGTCGAGTGTTTGCATCTTGTTGTTGAATGTGGAGTAGAATTAGGGTAGGTTAGATAAGTGTATGAGTTACCGTTCTAAACAAATTTACTGTAACAATATTGATAATAAAATTCAAAATCTTCGTCTTTGTTATCTTAAAAAATAAAAACTTAATTTTACTCTAGATAACAAAAATTAAGTTATATTTTGATTACTTTATAAAATCTCCGTGGTTTAGGATTGTATCAATTTTATTACACCTAAAATTGGTTTTTAATCATTGATGATAGTTAAAGAGGAAAAGATTCTTTCAATCAATCATATAAAGTTATTGTACTATAAACTGTTTCTATTTGTGGCAACTTAACCGCTTGTTGTTTCTTCATGTGGACATAGCTAGCCAGTTGCCAATTGGTCAAGCCCAACCTCCAATGGAAGATTATTGTACTTTTAACATTTCATTGCATCTAATAATTGATGAGAGGTAATTAACAACATACAAAACATGAAACTACTAAGGCCACACGAGGCCATTGGGGTTGGTGGCCCAATGGTAGAAGCAAAGCTTCTAAGAACACCTAAGGAGAGGTCATGAGTTCAAGTCCCATAAGGAGTAGAAATTTGCCGTTCAAAAAAAAAAAAACTAAGGCCACACGAGACGAGACGCCACGTGATTAACAATCTTGAAAGACCGTGAAGCCGCGAAACACCTACCACCCACCCTTTCATTGTGAAACTCATCACGGTAGTGATGACCACCGTGATCGTAAAATTTGAATTTTGTACTGTTGGCAACGGTTTATTGACTGTCATATGTAATAATCAATTTTTTACCATATAAATATTTTGATTCTTTAACTATTTTTCACACCGCTCAAAAACACATACAACACCAACATTGCAACCCAAAAAAAATATATCAAATGGAGGGTCCAATACGTTTCCACCCGAATCATCTAGTTCGTCCGACTCGAAGGGTCATACTCTTGAATTTATTGCAAAGGTTTGGGAAGACACGAAACTTGAAGATACAGGATTGTAGAATGATATGGTTCAATTGCTTGATTATTATTCCATTGGACTCTCAATATATACAAGATACATTCCCACATATTAGGGAAGAGATAATTACAAAATTAATGCTAATGTTATCCATATTTACAATATTTAAACGTATAATCTATTACACCACCGCAGTCAAAGTAGGAGACTGACGGATACTGATACTGGAGCGGAAGTCATCAAAGAGAACTCGTGGTAGTCCTTTAATGAAGATATCAGCAATCTGTAGACAAGTCGGGGTATGAAGAATCCGAATGGTACCCCATTGCACATGTTCGCACACAAAATGAATGTCAAGCTCAATGTGTTTTGTGTGTTGATGTTGTACGGGGTTGTTGGATAAGTAAATGGCAATAATATTGTCACAATAAACCAAAGTATCCGAGGAGAGAGGGCGACGCAACTCGAGAACAAGGCTGCGAATCCAACAAATTTCAGCAACCACATTAACTACTGCACGATACTTTGGTTCTGCACTGGAACGTGATATGGTTGTTTGCCGATTGGAAGGCCATGATAATAAATTAGGACCCATGTAAACACAATAACCAGATGTGGATCGACGAGTATCTGGGCATCCTGCCCAATCGGCATCTATATACGCCCGAAGAGAAATAGTAGAACAGGAAGACAGAGTAAGACCATACTCAGCAGTGCCACGAATGTACCGAATAATACGCTTCAAAGCGTTCCAGTAATCAATAGTAGGGTTATGTAAGAGTGTGAATTTCTGACACGACCCGAACCTAACACGAAATTAGCGGGTTTGGATTTAGTCTAAATGGGTTCGGTCAAGTTCGGGTCAACCCAGGCGGGTTGACCCGTTTAAACATGTTTATACTACATATTGTTTTTTACAATATGTTTTATGTTATAAATTAAATTGGTTAATTATTTTATGCTACACTTATAACTTAAAATAGAAATTGGTTTTGGATTTTATAAATAAAACATAAATGTTTTATATGTGTTCATATTTTTTGTAGTAAAATTTAAATTTTAATACATTAGTGTGCGAAAAAAATAAAAAAAAATCAGGTTGAACGGGTCGGGTTCGGGTCAACCCGGGAATATTCAGGTCGGGTTCATATGTATGTCAAATTTTTGGGTTCGGGTCGGGGTCGGGCTCATGTAAAATTTTCGGGTTTGGGCCGGGTTGGACCAGCCAACCCATGAACCCGACCGTTAAGCACCCCTAGGGTTATGAATATGAATACAAATCTGCTGAACTGCATAACTAATGTCAGGTCTCGTGAAAGCCAGATACTGAAGAGCACCGGCAAGGCTCCTGTATATAGTGGGGTTCTCAAAGGGAACACTGGACGTGGCACTAAGTTTTGGTTTCGTGTCAACAGGGGTAGCAACTGGGTTACAATTCTCCATACCTGCACGATCGATAATGTCGAGAGCATATGCTTGCTCAGATAGAAACATGGTATTACCAGAGTGAGTGACTGAGATGCCCAAAATAACTAAGAAGTCCAAGATATTTCATAGCAAATTCAGCCGCAAGGCTGCCCATGAGTTTCATCCGAAGAGCATTAGATGAAGTGGTGAGAATAATGTCATCAACGTAAATCAATAAGTAAGCAATTTCACCCCGTGATGATATGTAAAAAGAGAGTTATCACATCTACTCTGTATGAAACCAATAAAAATATGAAATCTGTGAAACGTTGGTACCATGCTCGTGGTGTCTGTTTAAGTCCGTAAAGAGACTTTTTGAGAAGACAAACATGGTCAGGGTAGTCTCTTTGTCGAAATCCCATCGGTTGGTACATATACACTGTCTCAGTAAGAGTGCCATGTAAGAAAGCGTTGGTAACATCCAACTAATGAATGGACCAAGACTGAGATAAAGCTAATGTCAAGACAGTCCGAATAGTAGCCGGTTTGACAACCAGGCTAAACGTTTCCCCACAATCAATACCAACCTCCTGATTTCTACCATCACACACCAAACGAGCCTTGTATTGTTCAAGAGTACCATCAGACCTGTACTTGTGGTGAAAAAGCCACATGCTACAAATAACATGCATGTCAAGGCGTATCGGGATAAGTTCCCAAGTCTTGTTTTTAATTAAGGCATTAAATTCGTTTTGCATGGCGTTATGCCACTCCGGGTTAGACAAGGCATCTTTGGGGTTCTTAGGGACGGGAGTGATTGATGTAGTGGAAAGGCTAAAGATATGTTTTGGTTTGGATATACCGTACATGGCTCGGGTAGTCATGGCTCGGGTGGGAGGTGGGGGGGGGGGGGGGGTGGGGTCGGTATTGGGCTGTTTTGGACAGGAGAGTTCGGTATTGGACTGTTGTTGGATGGGGACATTGTATGGGTAGGGACGGTGGGTGAGGTTGGGCCGTGAGGTGGGGCCTGGTTCGAGAAGGGTGTTTGGAGGTGTTCGGCCGAAGGATTTGGTGGTGAGTGGGCCCAGGGATTGGATGGTAGGTGTGAAGGTGTATTAGTTGGGTGGGGAGGTGATTGGGCCGTGGGTGGGGTTTGGGCTTCAGTCAACGGAACAGTGTGTTGGGTGGTGGGTTCGGGTGGACTTTGTGAAGGGTCAGTAGGTGGGAAGTAAATGGAAGGGTGTGCATTGTCATCAAGAAAAGTGTATGTTTGTGGGGTCGGCTTGTAGGTTTTGGAAAAAGGGGAAAATGGTGTCATCAAAAATCACTTGGCGGTTGATGGTGATGGTTCGGGTTTTGAGGTCAAGGCACTTGTATCCCTAGTGATTCGATGGGTACCCGAGAAATACGCAAGGATAGGATCGGTAAGCAAGCTTATGAATTGTGGTGTGAGGAATGAGTGGGTAACACATGCAACCGAACACACGAAGGTGATCGTAAGTGGGCATGCAATTATATAAGCGTTGGGTGGGAGTTTGGAATTTATGTATTTTACTTGGGATGATGTTCAAGAGGTAAGTGGCGGTTTCAAGGGCATGTTGCCAGTAGGTGTTTGGTGTGGAGGAATGGGCTAAGATGGTTCGCATGAGGTTGTTAATGGTATGAATTTTTCCTTCAGCTTTACCATTTTGGGAGGAGGTGTGTGGGCAAGAGAAACGGAAGTGCATGCCATTCTTGTTGCAAATTATGAAATTGGTTGTTGGCAAATTCACGTCCGTTGTCACATCGAAATTGTTTTACTTTGGTGTTGAATTGGGTTTGGACAAAGTTGTTAAATTTGGTAAATATGTCGAAGACATCGGATTTGTGGGCTATGGGGTAGGTCCATAAAAAATTGGTGAAATCATCCAAGAATAATACATAGTAACGATGACCCCGTTAGACACAATAGGGGACGTCCAAACATCACTATGAACAAGATCAAATGGCATTAATGTGCTTGTATTAGATGCAATAAAAGGAAGTCTAGTATGTTTCCCAAAAATACAAGCGGGACAAACTTTATTATTTAAAGAACCACAAGAAATAGAACTAGAAGTTTTTAAATTATTTAAAATTGCTGGGCTTGGGTGACCGAGCCGTTGATGCCAGATATCTTGAGAAAAAGCTGCATAAGTGGAAGCAGTGTTGAGTTTGGTGATGTTGGACGGGCTGAGAGTGTAGAGGTCCCCCGAACTATTGCACCGTATGATAGGTTTCTTGGTCGTAGGTCCTTCACAGTAAAACCATAAGGGTCAAATACAACAGACAATTGGTTATCAGTTGTAAAACGATGAACATATATGAAGTTTTTAACTAGGTTAGGGGCATAAAGGACATTATTAAGTTTAAAGGGTGGGAATGGTGGTTGTAAGGTGATGTTGCCTTATCATAGAACCGGAATGGTTTTTCCATTACCAACAATAATGTTACAAATAATGCCAGAATTAAAAATAGACGGAAAATTATATTGAGGAGATATAGTATCTGATGTGTCTATAGTCCAAGAGGGATCATTGTGATAAAGAGCCAAGTTGTACAGCGCCTGAGCGATGTCGGTTGGAGAGTAACTCGTGGTATATGATTGGTCGATGAAGATGAGTTGGGTTTCAGACCTAACAGTCTTGGGCCGACGCTGTTGTAGTGGGCCGAGGGGTGTGCTTGCTGTTGTTGGGCCGGCTGGTTAGAGGGGGCCAAGGAATAAGGACATGGTGGATATGACCATTAGGCCCAAGGCTGATAAGGTGGCTGTTAGGCTTGAACATTAGCCCAAGGTGGTGGCTGCCAATATTGGCTAGGATACTTATGGGGCTGTTGATAACGTCCTCATCCATAAGAAGTTCGACCTCAGCCACGGCCTCTTCCGTGACCCTGACCCGACTGTTCGTATCTGTGTCCGACCGAGAATTTTTTCGGGTATCAGCAGGGTGAGTGGATTGATCAGTGGTAGTGTTGAGTGCGGTGCCCGCGGTTTATGCCGAAAGTTTGGCTTGACTATTTTTTCGGTCTTCGACTTGACACAACCGGGATCTAGTGTTATAAAAATCGGGTAAAGGTTGGGTTTGCTGAAATATAAGAGAAATACTCTAATACTCTCATATTATTCAGTCAAAGCGGTGAGGATTTGGAGAACGAGTTAGTTTTCGGTTATGGGTGAGCCAAGGCTAGTGAGTTAATCGTATAGGAGTTTCATGTGTTGGCAATAGGTGGCAATGTTTGATAATTGGTCAAGGCGAGTGTTAAAAAATTTATTTTGAATGGTGATGATACGGGCGGCTTGTTTATCTAGGAATAGGTTTTTAAGGCGGCACCAGGCATCATAGGCGGTAGTATTAGTTATCATGATGGTATGGACAAGGTCTTGGGTAATGGTACCATAGATCCATGGTAAAACAATTGAGTCTATGAGATCCCAAGGTTCTTGGTGGGTGGACTTTGGATCCGTTTCTTTTTCTTTGTCAGTGGACGAGGAGGAGGCAACAAGAACACAGGGTTGAAGATGGTCGTAAACATCATACACTTTGTAGTGTATGATGAACAATTCGGCCCATGTGTTGTAATGCTCGGTTTGGCTATCGAGAATAATCGGGATAGAGTTTTTGATGTTGGTAACTATCACAGCAGGATGAAGAGTAGAGGCCATGATCGATTAAAGAAGATTAAGGGAGGAATGGGCTGATGAATGGTGGTTTAATCGGCTGGAAAAAAATTCGAAGGGGGAGATTAAGGAGGTGACGACAGAGGGTAAAAAAAAAGGATAGGGTTAGGCTCTGGATACCATGTAGAATGACATGGTTCAATTGCTTGATTATTATTCCATTAAACTCTCAATATATACAAGATACATTCCCACATATTAGGGAAGAGATAATTACAAAATTAATGCTAAATATTATCCATATTTAGAATATTCAAACGTATAATCTATTAGGGATAATCAAAGAAAAATACTATGTTGCGTGATCAGTTAGCTGCAAATGAAGTTCTAATCAATTACAGTATTACTTTGTTGAAAACCCAAAGTACAGTGTCAAGGCATTTAGATTGGGGTTCCATTTATCGAAAGATTTGTTTTTAAAGATTGTGGGAGATATCAAACTCAACTTGAATGGTTTCAAGAAGGCTACAACGGTAGGGGAAAAAGAGTTTCACGGTGATACAAAAATGCACATCCGTGATTCATCAAGTTGCAACAGGTAACATGTCTGATGAATATGATGAGTACTTAGCTATGTCTAGTAGTACTTCAAGTGAACCTCTTGATTTTTTTTTGCAATGATGTTATTAAGTTATTTGGTATAGAGTTTCTACGAAGATTGACTGGACATATCATAACCGATTCGTGGTTGAAAACCCCATCTATATTGAATCTAAAATTGAGTTTTCACATGATTGTGGGAGATAGGATGCAACACTTTGATTGATTTTTGTGTTACATGTTCAAAACGCTTGTAGAATGGATTTTACATGATTTGAGGAGTAAGGATTGGAAACGGAAAGCTTGGAAGGAAAGAAGACCAAGAAAAGAGAGAGGTTGAAGGTTTCGCCGTCAACAACAACATTGGCTGCTAATTTGGGCGTCAACAACTTAGAACTGTTGACGACGGTTTGCCTACCGTCGCCGATAGTGGAGTTCAAAGGAAGCAATAACAATGGTCGGCCGGAACTTGGGGCGTCAGGGCTCCTAGCGTCGACGACGGCCCCCACCACCATCGCCGATGGTGGTCACAAGGAAGGAACGAAAGCAGCAGCAGCCCGCCGTTGACGACTCCGGTCTTACCGTCGCCGATGGTAGGGCTGGAAGATATTTAAATTTTGAATTTTTTTAAGCACATTGAATGGTATCTTTAACTAGAAGCTGGTTTGGGCTAAAAAGAGAAATATCGGGGATCTCATGAAAAAGATCATGAGATCATCTCATACTTAATTCTGTATATCAAAAAAAAAAAAAAAATTCCATTTCCATACTTCATTAGAAAAATCATATTCACTCAAGAATCAATTGAAGGATCAAGAAGATGAACATCATTTCAATCATGCCTGCTTCAATCATCGCCATGAGAGGTTAATTTCCTTAGGTTCACCCCTATGTAATTTGTAAGTTAGGGTTCGTGAACAATTGGGGATTTTTATATTTTTCTAGTTGTATTTGACTATTTGAACAATTATATTTGATATGGTAATCTTGTTTTGAATTTGTGATAGTTAATTTCCACTCGCACTAATAACATCACAAAATGATTTCGTTTACATACTCGGTATTGCTTTATGATTTGAATATTCTTGAACAATAAAGTGTATAATTGTCCATGTTAATGTTTGACAATTATTACACCTACGTCTTGTAATAATGAATCCGTTAGTAGTCATTGCATAAACATCATCTCCCTCAAAGTGTGATAGAACCCATAGCTTACTTATGAATTCGGGTGTGACCTTTTTCTTATCAATTATTTATATCTCATTTTTTTGTCAATTATTTTCATTGCAATTTAATTTCACGTTTTACTTAACAATCAAACTCCTTTCAAACCATCTTAAATGAATATAATAGCAAGCTTCATAATCAACTAGACACCTTCATAATAGTTTCTATCAACTTTAAAGCATTAACATCGACCACAAACTCTTCGTGGATCGACACCCTATCACCACTAACTGCATAGTTAAAGGTGATAAGGTAGACTTATAAATATTACTTTTGATCGGACCGCGAAAACCGATCAATAACACGTTTGTACACCACACATGAAGCTAGATGACACCTTCTAAGGATGCTCGGTAGCATCGACTATACACATATCATTTGGAAAAGTTGTCTGACGCGTTTGCAAGCTAGGCCAGTTGATGAGAGGTGACCATAAAAAACCGACAATCATGTTTGAAGCGGTTGCGTCGAATGATTTATGGATTTGACATGCATACTTTAGTGCTCCCGACGTAAACAACAACATTAATGTTCTACATCAATCACCGTTATTCAATGTTGAGTTATTAGGAGTCTCCCCATCATGTTCGTTTGTGGCCAACGTGAGACATTATAGACATGACTTCTATCTTGTTGATGGCATTTCCTGACTTGGTCTGTTTTTGTGAAAACTTTATTTATATCAAACTGTTGACAAAAAAATATTTTTAGGAAGTTACAGGAATCGGTAAGAAAAGACGTTGAGAGAGCCTTTGGTGTTTTAAAAAGTAAATGAGGTTTAATGGATCGAGCGATATGTACGATTAAAAAAACTGAAAATAAGGAGCGTCCTGTATGCGTGTATTATATGGCACAATATGATCACAAAGGAAGAGGGGCACACAATATCGCCATATTACATTATTGACCCTTCGACACAAGTACCCGTTAGCGAAGATATTCTTTTGGAGTTGCGGGAATGCACCTACTTTCAACTATGATATGATCTAGTGGAACACGCTGGAAGTTTAGATATCCAATTACCCATTTCCAACGAAGAGTATTTTTTATTTTGGTTTTTAAATTTGAGTATTTTTTTTCTTTTAGGTAGTATTTTTATTTAATTTGATGTATTTTAAAGATGTTGGTTTTTAGTCTTTTTAATTTTACATTTTATTTAAAAAGAAAAAAATTAGTGATGAAATGTGATGGGTGCCCCTAATGATTTAGTGATTGAATGTGAGAAAATGAGGTGGCAAATGTTGATTGGATGTGATAAAAAAAGTTTAATAATGATGAATGTAATGGGTGCCTATTCTATTGGAGATTACAACCATTGTGATTTACCTCAATAATTTAAGGGTTCCATCTATTCAAACCCACCCCCTCCAAATAAATAATTAAATAGATTTCAACACCTTGTCGGTCTATAAGCGGCGTATAACACAAACCTTTAAAAAACATACTTCACCTATCACATGTTGTCCGACTACTAGTAATATATACAGAGTATAGGCCTACATTTTTTTTTGAACGGCAAATTTCTACTCCTTGTGGGACTTGAACCCATGACCTCCCCCTTAGGTGTTCCTAGAAGCTTTGCTTCTACCATTGGGCCACCAACCCCAATGAGTATAGGCCTACATGATACATCTATTATTTCCTTAAAAAACTTGAGTACTTTTGTTGTCCTATACATGATGTATAGATGGTTTATTACAAGTAATTAACACAAACATTTTAAATTAATCGAAAATAAGCTAACGTAAACATGTAACAAACTAAACATTTTAAAGAATGTAAGCGGATAGCTGTCACATGATTAGGCCATCTTGGAATAAATTCCAAGAATTGACATATTTACTCTGCCTCTTCTCCAGCTTTATCTAATGCAATAAACTCATATTCCGTTGTGGTTCTAGCTATAAGAGTTTGCTTAGATGATTTCCAAGCTATAGCTACTCCTCCAAGAGTAAACACATAACCACTTGTGGATGTAGAATCTTTCATATCGGATATCTAGTTGGCATCATTGGATCTTTCCACAACAGCTGGATGTTGGCCGAATGCAATCCATAATTCCACTCCCATTTCATACAATCCAGATTACCGATCATCCCGTGGAAACTATGCATATTTTGATGAGCATCCACAATTTGTTACATGTCACTACACATAGGTTTTCTCAAATATAATATAGGTAGAGTGCAATAATATACTTACAAAAAGTATGAAGACTTTCCTTTGCCACTCGTTCCAACATTTTTAAATAGTCATCAGTTATGTCAGAAATAATGCCATAAGCCAATTGTCTAATCGTGGTCGTGACTTTTTGCAACGTGCTAAATCCAAAACTACCACACGCATCGATATTTTTGTTAGAAAAAAAATCATATTTACTTTCTAAATCGTTTTCAATCTAGAAAACATTGCCTAAGACTCGTATCATTATATTTTGGATTGGGTGTAAGAAATCACTTTCCAATAATCATGTGCAATGAGCGATCACGTATTACATATTTTCTCCTTTTGGCTTGTGAACCCCCTTCTTCCTCAATGATACACTTAACGACTTTCTGAATCGTTGATATTATTAGTTCCGCTACTTCGTGAAGTGATCAAATTGCTTAAACGAAGATGATGATGAACTTTGCGATTACATAATTTAGGATAATGATAAAAAAGATAGGTTGATGAATTTGAGAGTGAAATAGTGTGTTTTTATGGTTGAAAAGGTTAAATAGGTTGATGTATGTATACACACACACATATAGGGTTAGGTTATTTTTCGAAGAGTGTTTTAGTGCGAGAAGTGCAAGAAGAAAGCTAAATCTTACTTTTTATTAATAATCGTTTATATATTTTTGAATTTTTACAATTTATATATCATTGTTTATGCTATATATACAAAAACTAATTAAATTAATGCAATCAAATGTTTTTTAAAGTTTAAACTCTATTCTACACATGTGTTATATTATGCGTAGAGAATGTTCCTACACATGTGTTATATATGAAAACCCTCTTAAGTTGTGAAAACTTTAGAAACCCATGTAAAATATATATTTTTTTCTTTTGAAAAAAAAATACACGTCTTTAAGCAGTTTGGGTCAAAAAACTAAAATAAAAAAGCGCCGATAGGATATTTAAAAAAATAAACAAAGTTGCTCTGTTTACGTATGTTTTCAGTTTTTAACTGTTGTAACACGGATGTTAAATATGTAACAACGCAACTTTGTTTATTTTTAAAAAAATATCCCATCAACGCTTTTTTATATATTTTTGTCGAAAAACGTTTAAAAACATGTATGTTACATCTTTTATTTTTTTTAAATTTTTTTATTAGATGGTTTTTACATGGGTTTTTGAGGTTCTCTCAACTCAAGAGGGGTTTCATTTCATACTTGACCCCTATCTCTCTCTCTCTCTCTCTCTCTATATATATATATATATATATATATATATATATATTAGATTGTTAAATATTTCTTTAAGTGAACTAGCCATTTAAGAACAGCTAGTTTTGACCAACAATCAAGCCCCGCCATGTGTATACTATTACACTTGCCCCACGCCGGTGGGAAATCACACCCCATTTTCCCTACGTCAGTCTCCACACTATACCCGGGTTTGTATGGGTGACGGGAAAGGCTTTGCATCCTCTTCCATGCCCTCACACTGTGTAGTCTAAATAACATAGTATTTTCATTGAAAACTTTAATATAATTATTCCTGTAGGTTAACTACTTTTCTAAGAATTCACTAATAACATTATACAATGAACGTGTCAAGTGTATGACCTTATGTTAACTTGAGAATGTTTGTAGCTAGCGATTAGTTTTAGTCAAATAATGCAACCTTGGTTGCACAATATGATTTAAATGTATTGCCATTTTACCAAGCTTAAGGTAAATAGAAAGTAAGACCTGAAGTAAGAACATTACTAGGTGTTGAAATTTACTAGCATTATGTTCAACATGATGATCTATGTTCTCTCCATATGATGAAGTTATTGAAGCATTAACACTGCCGTTAGAGCAACACAACAATTGACAAATTTATGATGGAAATATATATAGTAACTTATAGTTTTTAAGTCATCAAGCTCAATAACTCTATTAAAATGGGCACCAAACTAGGGCCTTCTTTTCAGCTAGGTATGCGTCACTCGTCGTGCTTTTAGTGTTTTGATAAACTGAAAACGTTACACCACTATCAAGATTTTTTTTTTTTTTTTAATAAATCGGTTTTCACAGTTAGCTGCTAGCCGACGTCTTCCAATTTATAGACCCATTTTGCTCGTCGTATTTATATATGCTCCACTTACTATTAATATATTCATTTGCCTTTTCTTGGTTTTGCAATAGTGGAATACACATCAGCAAAAGGCGTGTGTTTTTATTTCATTTATTATGAGATTTTGACATCCAGACCGATATATTATGGATCCCACTTATTATGTTCCTACAACTTTTTGGTTTTTAGCTACAACACAAAGCAAGATAGGTTTCAACTTTCAAATGTGCATATCTTCCATCATACATGCACAAAGCTTTTAAACTTAATAATCAGATAACATCATGGATCATGAATCCGGTCAAGGACAAGGAGCTTGAAAGATACCACTGAATCTTAGTTTTGAATTTTTGATCATGTAACTAGTATTTAACTTTATAAATATATATTAGACTATGGCCGCAAACGTAGTTTTGATCATGTAACTAGTATTTAACTTTATAAGATATGTTATTATATTAGATTATGGCTGTAAATGAACTGCACTTTCATCGAACAGTTCATGAACTGTTCGGCAAGAAGTTTGTTTGTGTTCGTTCGTTTAATAAAGGAACTATTGAGAATAACTCAAACTGACTTGGTCTCTTGTACGTGCAAAGTTTTGGCTGTTCAAGTTATTAGCTCATGCACGTGGGATTTTTTGAAGGCAATTCACTCAACGTCTAATTTTCAAGTTTTGAATTGGCTGTTATAGTTTCCTGCTATTCAGCTGTTTGTTAGCTTTAGTTGTTATGTTTGTTTTCTATTTAAAGTCGGATAGATCTCTCATTTATGTACGCATCCTTTCAATTGAATAAGAGTGATAGATATTTGCCTTCAATCTTTTGTTTGTTATTCTCATTATTTGCTAGTCTAATTCCAACATTGTGGTATCAGAGCAAGCTCTTAGTGATTCGTTTCTTTCTTGGCATACTCACCTTATCTGATTACCATGGCTGACAAACCACAAACATATCTCACTAACCAAATTATTCCAGTGTTCAAAGGAGAGTGTTATGAACACTGGAGTATTCAAATGAAAACTATCTTGAAATCCCAAGATCTGTGGGAATTGGTTGATGCTGGGATTACTGGTGTTGGGAATGATCGAGCCAAACTTGCTAAAGCTAGAAAGAAGGATGCTAAAGCAATGGCTGTGATACAATAAGGGGTTCATGATCTCTTGTTCTCAAGGATTGCTGGTGCAAGCAATTCAAAGGAGACCTGGGAGATACACATGTTGGAGTACCAAGGTGACTCACAGGTGCAAGGTGTGAGATTGCAAGGACTGAGAAGGGACTTTGAGAACCTGTTTATGAATGATGGAGAGAATGTTGGTGACTATTTCTCTCGTGTAATGGGAATAGTCAGCCAACAACGTGCTTAGGGTAAAGAAGTAATAGATCGGAAAGTTGTTGAGAAAATACTAAGAAGTCCGTCACCAAAGTATGATTATATTGTTCCATCAATTGAAGTGGCCTATGACTTGGCTAGTTTAACACTAGTCAAACTCATGGGCTCTCTTCAGTCTCAAGAAGCAAGACTAAATAGCATGAGTGTTGGGGTGAAGACACCAGAAAATGCTGATGAACAAGCTCTTCAAGTCATGCAGCCACAGGCAAGAAGATCATTGAGTGATCAATTCAATGGAAGAGGACGTGGTAGAGGCACGTTTAGAGGAAGAGGTAGAGGACGTGGATCCAGCAGAGGTCCTCAATGTTTTCAATGGTATGGGCATGTTAAGAAAGATTGCTGGTATAATGAGGAAGCATAGGTTAATGTAGTTAAACAAGATGATGAAGACCAAGGTGAAGAACAACATTTGTTCTTTGCATGTATTATTGAAGAATCTCAAGATGTTTACATTGATCAGTCATATGCTCTTATGGTCAACTCAAATGGTGATGGTTCTAATTCCTTGTGGTTCATAGATTCAGGATGTTCAAAACATATGACAGATTGTAGAGAGAGTTTTACCTCTCTAGATGAAACCTTTAAGCTGAATGTCAAGCTAGGTGACAAGAAGGATATTTCTGTAACAGGAAGAGGTGAAGTTAAGATCCCTACTAGTAATGGTCAGTTCAAATTACTTAGTGATGTCTATTATGCACCTATGCTTGAATCTAATTTGTTAAGTGTTGGGCAATTGATGAGAAAAGTGTATGCTTTATACTTTGAAGATGAAGCATGTACTATCAAATATAAGTCCACAGGTACTATACTTATGAAGGTTGAGATAACTAGAAACAATATGTTTCTACTTGATGCTTCTAAAGCTAACTCAACTAAACTTGACAAAGAATTTCTATTGTGGCATGAGAGATATGGACATCTACATTACAAGGGCTTGCAGCAACTCAAAGAGAAGAAAATGGTGTTTGGGTTGCTCAACATTAAACAAGTGGAAAGATGTGAAGAATGCATAGTGGGTAAGCAGACCAGACCCACCTTCCAATCAAGAACAGGAAGAGCCAACAAGAAACTAGAGCTTGTGCACTCTGATGTGTGTGGGCCCATGCAGGTACCCAGCCTTGGTAGGAGTAGGTATTTCATTTTATTTATTGATGATTATTCTCAGATGTGCTGGATACATTTTCTTGAACGAAAATTTGAAGTATTGCAAACTTTCAAGTTATTTAAAGTAATGGTTGAGAAACAAAGTGAGAGTTTTATTAAAACTCTTAGAACTGATAGAGGGGGTGAGTATTGTTCAAAGGCTTTTGATATGTTTTGTGAAGAGCAGGGAATCAAAAGAGACTGACAGCTCCATACACCCCTGAGCAAAATGGAGCAGATGAAAGAAAGAATAGAACCATACTTGGCCTTGTTAGAAGCATGTTGAAGGCCAGAGATCTTCCAAATTACTTCTAGGCAGAAGCTGCAGCAGCTGCAGTTGGTATTCTGAATCTAGCCCCTACTAAAGCTTTAATCAATCAAACACCTTTAGAGGTGTGGACAGAAAAGAAACCATCTGTTCACAATTTGAGGGTGTTTGGTTGTATTGCATATACTACTACACCAATTCAGGGAAGGAGGAAGCTTGATGATAGGGGTGAAAAGTGCATCATGGTTGGTTACTCAGGTGTGGTTGGTCTTTCTGGCATAACCAATTACAGGTTATACAATCCAACTACCAAGAAGATCATTACAAGGAAGGAGCCAGAGTTTTTGGAAGATGCAAAGTCGAATTGGAATCATCCTAGTCATGACACCAATTATCAATAGGTGTAGACTAGGAGGTTGCTGATCAAACACAAGAAGCTGATAATACTAATGTTAATGAGTCTTATGATGTTGCAGGAAGTCCTAATCCTAACAATGATGTTTCCAGTAGTTCCAATGCAAGTCCAAGTACTAAGCAATCAAGTAGAAATTCCACACCAAAAAGATATAAGAGGTTGTAGGAGGTGTATGCTGCTTGTTAGTTTGCTTTGTCAGTAACTGATCCAATGTCCCTTGATGAAGCTGCTTTAAAGAAGGAATGGATAGATGCAATGAATGAGGAGATCAGTGCTATCAATAGAAATCAGACCTGGAGTCTTGTGCAGTTACCGGAAAGAAAGAATGTTGTGGATCTAAAGTGGCTATACAAGACCAAAATTGGGCCATATGGTGATGTTATCAAGTATAAATCTCGTTTGGTTGCAAGAGGGTTCTCTCATAAAAAAGGTATGGACTATGAAGAAACCTTTTCCCTTGTGGCAAGGTTTGAAACTATTAGGTTGATCATAGTTGTGGCAGCTCATTTGGGATGGACTATACATCAATTAGATGTTAAGTCAGCATTCCTGAATGGATATCTAAGAGAAGAAATTTATGTATGTCAACCTGAAGGCTATGAGATTAGAGGGCAGGAGCAGATGGTGTATAGACTGCACAAGGCCCTTTATGGGTTAAAATAGGCTCCCAGAGCCTGGTATGCCAAAATTGACTCATTTATTGCAGGTCAAGGATTCAAAAGAAGCACTAATGAACCTATTCTGTATGTCAAGAAGGAGGGGATTTATGTGGATGACATAATATACACCAGCTCCAATCAAATGATGATTAAGAAGTTCAAGACAGAAATGATGAACATGTTTGAGATGACTGATCTTGGTCATCTCACTTTGTTCTTGGGGTTGGAAGTTCATCAAACTCCAGATGGGATATTTCTGGGTCAGGAGAGGTATGCTAGAAGTTTAGTTTAAAAGATGGGTATGTAAGGGTGCAAGATAGAAGAAACTCCAATGAATCCCAATGAGAAGCTTCAAATGGAAGAAGAATCAAAGGCTGTTGATAGGTTCATGTATAGGAGTCTGATTGGTGGCCTACTATACTTGTGTAATTCAAGGCCAGACATTTTGTTTGCAGTGAGTATGCTGGCCAGATTAATGCAAAGTCCTTCTACACTACACCTAGCAGCTGCAAAGAGAGTTCTGAAGTGTGGTTGGAACAATAAGTTTTTGTGTGTGGTATGCAAGAAGTACAAAGAAGAATGGATTAACTCTAACTGGGTTCACTGATAGTGATTGGGCAAGCTCTATAGATGACAGGAAAAGTGTGTCAGCTAACATTTTTAATCTAGGAAGTGGCGCATAACATGGAGTTCAAAGAAGCAACACATTGTGGCTTTATCAAGTACTGAAGCTGAGTATGTGGCAGCTACTGATGCTGCTTGTCAAGGTGTCTGGCTAAGAAGAATGCTTGCTGATGTGGAGCTGAATCAAACTGAAGCCATTGTCATTTATTTTGACAATCAGTCTGCAATTTGCTTATCTAAATACCCATCCATGCATAGTCGTTCAAAGCACATTGAGCTAAGGTTTCATTTTATTCGAGATTTGATTAATAAGGAAGAAGTTAAGCTGATGTTTTGTAGTACCAATGATAAAACTGCTGATGTGTTGACTAAGGCACTTCCAAAGGAGAAATTCAAATTGTTGAGGATAAAGTTGGGAGTGAGAGAGTTTGAGTTAAGGGAGGGTATTGAGAATGTCTCAAACTGACTTGGTTTCATGCACGTGCAAAGTTTTGGCGGTTCAAGTTGTTAGCTCATGCATGTGGGATTTTTTGAAGGCAATTAACTCAACGTCTAATTTTCAAGTTTTGAATTGGCTGTTATAGTAGTCCTGTTATTCAGTTGTTTGTTAGCTTTAATTGTGGTGTTTGTTTTCTATTTAAAGTCAGATAGATCTCTCAATTATGTTCGCATCCTTTCAATTGAATAAGAGTGATAGATATTTGCCTTCAATCTTTTGTTTGTTATTCTCATTATTTGCTAATCTGATTCCAACAGGAACGAGCTTAGTTTATGTTTGTTAGTTAAACGAACAAACATGAACAGAGGTTGCGTTCGTTTGTTATGTTTGTAAACGTTCGGTAACGTGTTCATTTATGTTCTTTTGTGTTCGATGGTTTAATAAGGTATTTAATTTTTGTAACTTTTTTATGTCATTTAGTATTTGTTTATTTTACCCAAATAATAATTTGTATGAGAATAATAAACCATACTTTTAGTATAATCTTAAGTAAATAATTAATGAAGAGTTCAAGTTTAACTAAATAATTGATGAAGACTACAAGTTTAAGATCCGAGCTTAGTTTTTTGAGACACTTATTTAATATGTTTACCAATATTATCTTAATTACAAAGTATGTTTGTATAATTAGGTTATATTTTGGTGGATACAAAAAAAAAATCATAACTCAAAATTTAAGTAAAAAAAATAGAAAACTAGCTCGGAGCTTCTCTTTCCCACGTCATACCCGTTCAGGAAAAAAAATAAAAAAATTAAAAAAAACACACCTAAAAAACGCTACTGCACATGTGTAGTATAACTCAAAAGCCTAAACCCTCCACCCTCAACTTACCCCCACCAAAAAACCTAATTCCACCCCACCCACCCCCACCCTCACCAAACATCCTAAATCGCTTACCCAAAAACCTAAACCACCCATCCACCCCCACCCAAAAACCTAAACCCACCTCACCCACCGCCTACAAAAAACATAAGCCCCACCCGCCACAACCAAAAACCTAACCCCCACCAAAAAACCTAACCCCCTACCCAAAAACCTAAACCCACCCTACCCACCCCCACCCACCCCCAAAAACCTAAACCTTACAAGCTAAACTTAAAAAAACTAACCCTAAAAGCTAAACTAAACCCTAAAGCTAACCGGACATTTACTACACACGTGCATTAGAAGTCGCCTATTTTTTTATTTTTTTTTTCTGAACAGGGATGATGTGGGAAAGAGAAGCTCCAAACCAGATTTTTGGTTTTTGACTTAATTTTTAAGTTATGATTTTTTTTTCTTAATTTAAGTAGGAGTTATCGAGTTCTCTCCCTAACTATGAGTTCTCAATTCAACTTTCCCCTATTAGAATATATCAATTTGGTTTTAGTCACATTTACAAATCGTGAACATGTTCACTTATATATATATCCGGTTATAAAAAATGCAATATTTTTTTTTGAACATTAACTTTCATTAACACCGGCAAGCTCTCAAACGAAGAGCCGCCAAATCAAAGGCACATATACAACGGATACTTAGACCATTCTTTCCATACAATATCTTTATGTTTCGACCTATACTTAAGCCATAAAAACGCCTTTGATTTCACCTCCGCGACCACCTCCATAACCTTCATATCCTTGTCTTGAAATATTTTCATGTTTCTTGTATTCCATATGCTCCAAGCCGTTATCATAACTATCCCCCGAACAATCTTTTTTCTCCATTTCCCGCCGTGAACGTTATTGTAGAGATGCATTAAGTCATCGAAGTCGTATGCAAAAAACGGGTCAAGTCTGCACCATTTACAAATCACTGACCAAACACCGTAAGCAAACCCGCACCGAATCATAAGATGTTTGCAGTCTTCATCGGCCCAAGAACATAACACACAGGCCACGTTTGGAATGTTAATATTCCGTTTCCTCAGCGCCACCCTAGTCGGGAGCCTGTCCTTTGCAGCCCTCCATGATAATAAATTGATCTTCAATGGAACCCACTTCTCCCACTTAATAGTATTTAACATCCTGGGCCTATCAACTGAATTAGTCAAACTCTTCTTGAAGTCTTTAACAGTGAAGGGCCTATTCACATCATCATTCCATAACCACTTGTCCCTACCTGCAGTAAGAGAAACATTCGACAAAAGCCTCCTCATATCTTCCATTTCTGAAAGCTCTTCGACTGAACTAGGTTGACGTCTCCAATCACTACACAACTCGACACTCGACCCATTCTGCTGTAACCTGTCAGCTACTCTGCAGCCTTTGGTTTTTTCCAGTTTATAAATGCAAGGCCACCTGTCTTTCAGCGCTTTATCGCCCACCCATAAATCATACCAGAAACGAATCCGATTGCCAAAGCCCACGGACCCCCTAATCAAGAGATGGAACGGTTTACCTTGAATCCGGGTAGCGTCCAAACTGTTAACAATAGATTTCCAGCATCCGGGCAAGGTTCTCTTAACCGGTAAAAACGACCACAACCCTCTACCACCATGTAGGGGTGTTCAAAAAATCCGAAATCCGAAATAATCCGAAATCCGAACCGAAATCCGAACCGAAGAAAACCGATCCGAATTTTTATTCGGATATTCGGATGGATCCGATCCGAATCCGAATTACTTATTCGGATATTCGGATCGGATTCGGATTTCATAATTAAATTATTCGGGTTATTCGGATTATTCGGATAACCGAATAAACCAAATAAGCTTTAGTATGGTTTTAGTGGCCCAATGATTGAAAGTGATTAGTCCAACCCAAGTCCAACCCATAAGCCTTTAGCCCTATACCAAAACAAGCAAACCTAATTTAACACATCCCCATTCCCCATAGTTCACATATCACATTCACAATACTAAACCTAAATCAAACATAGCCTTCTCCTATCTGACAGTCCGGCCGCCACAACGAAGCTTGAATCGCCGGTACGAATCTTTGTTTATTTCATACACAAATGGTAGAAACATTGTGTTGGATAGTTCATTTTTCGTAAATGATACAGAGATGAAGCACGTAATATCTTACTTCATTTTTCATGGATTGTAATTGAAATTTAGGCTTTAGTATGGGCGAATCTTTGTTTATTCATACACAAATGGTCGAAATTTATATATAATAAAATAATCATTTGAGTTAACTAAAAATTCTGCTCTCTGTTAGTATGTTTATTGATGATAAGTTGATAACACTTCATTATTTTTTTATTATGAACATTTTATTATTATTTAAAATTTTAATTGTATGTTTATTATTATATTTTCTTTCTTGTAGATATAGAGTAGCAGGAACAGGGAGTTTGATTTTATGTTCAAGAATCAAGTCTATGTTTAGAAGACTATCTTAGCTGTTTAATTTTATATTTTAAGACTATATGTTGAAGTTGTTGAAGTTTAAATTTTGAACATTGTATTTGTGTTTGTGTTTTAAGACTAATATCCATTTCCTTGGTTTGTATGTATTGAACTTAAATTAGTTTATTTTGTTTAATTTGGATTATTCGGATATCCGTTCGGATTATTCGGATTTATCCGAATCCGATCCGAATTGAATTCGGGTCGGATTCGGATCGGATGGGTATACATCCAATTCGGATCGGATCGGATTCGGATGAACTCTTAAAATTTCAAAATCCGAATAATCCGATCCGAATAATCCGAATAACCCGTTATCCGATCCGATGAACACCCCTACCACCATGTATCGCTTCAATAGTACTCCTCCAAAGCGAGCCATCTTCCGTGACAAACCGCCAAGCCCATTTAGCTATGAGAGCCAAGTTAACCGTGGACAACTTCGAAATACCCAAACCCCTTCTTTGATAGGCGTAGTGATAACCTCCCAAGCAACCCAATGAACCTTTTTAGCCTCCTCGTTACCGGACCACAAAAAATTCCTCATTAATCTTTCTATATGTTCCAAAACTGAGATCGGCGCTTTATAAATGGACAAGTAATAAATTGGCAAACTGGACAAAACGGATTTGATGAGCGTTAACCTTCCTCCCATAGACAACGTTTTCGCTTTCCACGAAGTTAATCTATTTTTGACCGTATCAATCACCGGAGCCCAATGAGTGACCCGGTTCATGTTCGCCCCAACCCGAATACCCAAGTAGTCAAAGGGCATTCTCCCCACTTGACACCCAATAAAATCCGACAAAGCCACCACCTCCGCGTCGTCCACTCCAACCCCATATAAAAAAGATTTTTGGAAATTGATTCCAAGCCCGGAGCACACTTGAAACACACGAAGAACTCTAGCAACATTCTTCAAATTGTCTTCCGACCAATCACCCACAATCAAGGCGTCGTCCGCATAAAACAAATGGGACAACACCTTAGCGCCACCTCCAAAAGAAATCCCCTTTATAACTCCCAATCCAACCGCTTTCTCTAGAAGACAATGTAGAACCTCCATGACCACTAGAAAAAGAAAAGGAGATAACGGGTCGCCCTGTCTAACCCCTTTTTCACACTGAAATTCAAAGGTGGGTGACCCGTTGACAAGCACGGCTGAACGCGCCGACTCTAGAATCCCTTTAACCCATCTACACCACCTTCCCGGAAAACCCATCAAGTCAAGAGTGGATAATAAGAACCCCCAATTGACATTATCATATGCCTTTGCAAAATCCAGCTTCAACAGAAAGGCGCGATTATGTGTCTTCTTGATCCAACCCAACGTCTCATTAATCATGAGGGGACCATCCAAAATGAACCTGCCTTTAAGAAAAGCAGATTGTGAGTCAGAAATAACCGTATCCAGAGCCGGTTTAATCCTTTCAGCCAACACCTTTGAAATCACTTTACTAATAATCCCAACCAAGTTGATAGGGCGATAATCATTCAACCCCACCGGGACCTTGGTTTTTGGAATCAAAGTAATAAATGATGAGCTACAACCTTTACTAATAACTCCATACTCAAAAAATAATCGAACATATTAACAAACTCATCTTCCCAAAAACTCCAGAAAAACTTCAGGAACCTGAAGTTGAAACCGTCTGGACCCGGCGCTCTATCCGACCCGCAAGCAAAAACCGCGTTCTTGATTTCATCTCTAGAAAAGCGCCGTTCCAGCCTACCTGCACAATCATGGTTAATCTGTTTTAAGTTGTCACAAATCACCCTTGGTCTTGTTTTAACTTGATCCGAAAAGAGTCTTCTAAAATGCCTCAACACCTCCTTTTTGACAAGCGAAGGCTTTGAAACCCACGTATCCTCAACTTTCAAACCCGGAATCGCGTTGGACGCCTTTCTACCATTAACTATGCCATGGAAAAAAGCCGTGTTTTCAGCCCCATCTATGGCCCATTTAACCCTCGATTTCTGTTTTAGATCCCTGTTGTTACACAAATTCAAGAACTCTATCCCCTTCCTACCTTCTTCCATCGCCCACACCTCCTCTTCCTCTAACTCCCTAACTTCCAAAGCGCTTTCAAGTTTCTCCATATCCTCCTTCAAAACCGCCATTTCCTCTCCCTCCTTAACCAGAACCCGCTTCCACCACTCCTTAAGACGTTGCTTCACGTGTCTAAATCTAGCCATAATTCTCTCATCCGGGTTCCCGTAGAATTCACCATCTTCCAGGGCTTGTATCACAACCCTCTCACAATCATCCCTACTTAACCAAGAATTGAACCATCTAAACGGTTTGGGACCGAAATTAATAGAATTCCTGTTTCTAGTAAGAAAGAAGAAGCTCTTACATTTAAAAAAAAATGTTTTTTTTCTAAATTTTATAATGGGTCGTGATTTTATACTAATAAATCGAGTTTTATTACATACAATTATTAAATTATAATTATGTAAGTGTTATCTGGTTAAGTTTACAACTTCTAGCGCTAATGACTAAACGCTCATTAACGTTTTTGAAAATGCGAAAGGGTGGCAACATTCATTGTCTTGATATCATACATGGAAATATTGTTCAAAGCAATTCGAAAGATTAAGTTGAAAGCTTTCCATCTGGGAGGACATGAGATCACTCGAAAAATCTGAAAAGTTTATTACGCAAAGGTATAATTAAATTCTTCTAGCACAATTCTATTGCAATTTTTTTATGGTATAAAATGTGTGTAATTAACTAATTATACTCCCATGTTTTACGATCTCAAGTAGTATTTGTTTTTTTCGAAAGAGGACTCGTCTTGATATTGCGCGCGTAAAGGGTGTTGACAGCCAATTGCAACTGCATTTGAGGCTGTTCGATGACATCCACCAGTTGCATGAAGTCATCAAATTTTGGGGATATCCTCTGATCAGACATCACCACCCCATCGAATGTTTTTTAAGGCGTTTCAATACATCCGCATTTGGTCGTGCATTAGTCATCCTGAACACCGTAAAATACAAATTTTCATTTGCGGATCACACTAAAAAATAAAACCCTTAAGGAAATTCGAAAGCTCAAAGAGTAAAAAACTAAAAAAAAAAAAAAGTTTAAACGTAGTAACAACATAGGCAATAACAATAAACGGCCTATAGACTAAAGGCAATTCAAAGATGTATTATACCTTCATCATCACCCACAATCTGAAGTCACCCATGAAATATGCACCATGACCGACACATAGAAGCACTAAAAGATAATATCAAATCTCTGTATTTTTTTATATAATTATTCTCATTTACGGTGTATCAGTTAGTAATTATGTAGGTTGATTTGTAGTTATTTATTTCCTTTCTTGTATTATGTAAATCAATTATATAATACATCTCATCTCTCTTGATTAATCAGAGAGAAACTTCCCACTCACCATCGGCGATGGTTCTATCCCCACCACACGGTGCAATTTGATTCCCAATTCCACGGTAGTAGCCATCGTGTGGGCAAACAGAGAGTGCGTTGTCGCAAAACAACACAGTCCAGCAAAGTCTATCAAACAATCCCCAAGAATAGAGCCAGAGAAATGGGTTTTACACCCCAAATTCCCTCATTCAAAATGCTAACGTCTTCGAGTGGGAACCATCCGACATGACATGGGTCCCGCGAAACCTAGCCCAACACAGGCTCAATACGTACAAGTTCGTAGAACAAATAGTGCAAAAGCGCACAAGCATGGGAGCAGAAAAGACAAAGGCTATGAATGAACAAGTGGACGAGTTGATGCAGGCAGGAATCCTGCGGGAAACAAGGTATCAAACTTGGGTGGCAAACGCAGTGATGGTCACTAAAAGCACAGACGGCTCGCGCATGTACATCAATTACAAAGACGTAAACAAAACCTGCCCAAAGGATTGTGGTGCAAGTGGACATGGATTTCTAGTTGTGAGTGGCAAGATTTTGTGGCGTTTTAGAATTAACAATAGTTTATTAATATTGTTAGTTAATAATAATAGTTATTGGAATTAATGGATTAGTATCGGATCCCTCTTGGTGGTGGAAAGCAATGACCAAAAAGCAAGTGGAGTTGTTAATTACTATCTATAGTCAATAATTATTGTATTAGTGGAAAGTTTAACAAAAGTAAATAAAAGTACGCGTCAACCGAGCTTTGGTTTTGTATAGTCCTGATCGAGAGTTGTTCAAAAAAAAAGTATTTCGGTGGTCTCTTCTTTTAAATAGTATTTTCTTTCTTGTCTCGTAGTGTTTTAGGGTTGTTTTGATGATTTTCTAATTTTTTAACGGCCAACTAAATATCATTTAACTGGTAATGGGTTAGCCTGTACAAATGATTTCTCACTACGGTAAAACCTCTCTGGATCGGATTCGAACTTAACACCAAATGGAATCAAGCTCTTATATTTATTTCCCCATACCACTCCATCAAATAGTGCGTGGTTAAGAAAAAGAATTATAAAACCTGGTTTAGATCATACGCTTCAAACCGTTATTGAATTCATCAGATAAGCTCATTATAAACGAGTCAAGTTGTTAGTGAGCTAGGCAAGATCACCACATATAAAGCTCGAATATATTCGGGCTTGAATGAATATAAGCTTGAGCTTCACTTATTGAGTTTGAGAAGGATCAAAAGCCTAAACAAACCTTTTATTTATACCATACTTATTTAATACATTATGTATATTTGACATTAATCTGGCTTAATAGAAGCCATTTATAAGATCCAAGCCCTCTTTTCAAAACTAACTAGTGGTTTTGAATACGCACGTTGTGCGAGGAGCAATAGCATTTTTGAATCTCTACTACCTTATTAAGGAGGGGAGATGGGTAAGAATGTAATTTCACCATCATTTTAAGATGGCATACAAAAGGTCACAAGGTAAACAACTATATTTTTGTCAAATCCTTCCCTTTATGCCTCTATGTGCAACATTTGATTAGCATTGTACAAATAACTAATGCAAGTCATCTCTATTATTATTATTATTATTATTATTATTATTATTATTATTATTATTATTATTATTATTATTATTATTAACTTAATGCGCATTATCAATGCTTCCCGTCGGTTAAGAATTTCGCTTTCAATACCCCTGTTTAATATAATCGATGTAAGCCCTCCATTGAACTACTACCTTATTAAGGAGAAGAGATGGGTAAGAAGGTAATTTCACCATTATTTTAAGATGGCATACAAAAGGTCACAAGGTAAACAACTATATTTTTGTCAAATCCTTCCCTTTATGCCCTGTGTGCAACATTTGATTAGCATTGTACAAATAACTAATGCAAGTCATCTCTATTATTATTATTATTATTATTATTATTATTATTATTATTATTATTATTATTATTATTATTATTATTAACTTAATGCGCATTATCAATGCTTCCCGTCGGTTAAGAATTTCGCTTTCAATACCCCTGTTTAATATAATCGATGTAAGCCCTCCATTGAAGATAAATGTACATGATTTTGACATTTAATTCACTTGATGATTTTCACGTTTCTTTCCTTCATCTTCCTTCCATACTTACTCATCAATCACACATTTAATTACCTTATTCGTCAATTGAAACCTGGTCATCTAACAGTCTATTAAACTTAAAACAACAAAGGTATATAGGGGGAGATAATCGGAGGCGAAGAAGGGACGTCCATGACTCTCTGGTGAAGTAATCGGCGTGTGGATTAAAAGCTCGAATCATGGAGGTCCTCGTGATGCTAACTGCTTCTCCGATTGTAAGGCGGTGGTATTAGGTTCCGGCGATAACGATAAGCATTGTTCTATGTTTCCGTAAGTTTTATTTTTTTGACTGAATCTTATGGTTATATATTATTGAATGGGTTTTCCGTGTAAGGTTAGTAGTGAGGTTATAAACTTTATTTGGCTTACATGATCATGATATATAGACTTCATTATCACGATTAACAAGTCCATCAACTGCTAGAGGGTCGATTTGAAGAAGTATCATCATGCTAATTATCAGGTAAGTTTTATTTATGCTTATTATTAGATTATTTATTCTTTTGCAGCAAGAAGAATTAGGTGTGGGTTCAGAAAAAGGGAGGGGGAGCTACTCTTTCCAATTGAATTGTTACATTTAGGAAGTTTCAACAACTTAGCAAAGGTAAGGAATAATGTACCCTTTTTTTTACTTTTGAAAGTTGAAAGGAAAATAATAATGATAATAGAGCTGCTGCAACAAAACCCAAACCAACATGTTGTAAGTATACATTTGCATATGTCGTTCGAAAAAAAAGTATACATTTGAATATAACTAATTGGTTACTCAACAACATATAGAGTTGCCAAAAACAGGTATGAATTTGTATGTGGTTATTTGTTGTAGAATGATGCAGATTGTAGGCTCTGGCTTGGTCAATTATTGGAGGTTACTGTATTAGCAAGATTTGAAACTCATCTAGGAGGAATAGAATTACAATTTACAAGATAGCTTATTCATACATGCGCCTGTTGCGGCGCCTCTACAAGTGAGAGAACTCGATACAGCCACATACGATGTACCCATGCGTTCCAACAGAGTCGTTAGAAATATAAATTTAATAAACGGTTACATAGTTTGTATGCAACAGAAAAACTTAATTTGTTGATTAATGTCACCAACTGCTTACATATGATTTATAAATCATGAAATACAACTTAACTTATATATATATTTATGCTTTATACTGCCAGTTATCTTTATTATACAATGTAAAAATCAACATTTAGTATTAATGTTTTCATTTGATAGTACATTTTGGGATGTCGCGTTGCAATGTAGATGACTTGCGTAAAGGTGATACCAAATGTAATGCAGAATTTTTAAAAGGCGTATTAGCATGAATAAAAGGATCCATTGCTAATGCATTTGTGAGTTTTTCCAAACTCTACTATTTTATTGATTTGTGTGACTCGAAGTTTAACCAGATTTAGCTAAATATTGAAGGGATGAGATGCATGTGTGTGTAACATTGTAAATTATTGAGTCCGTCGAAACATGCCCACTATGAACTTTGACTATTGATGTTTTTAAATTTTATCACACTCAATCACCCATTATGCAACGTGCGATAAAAATATAAATACCCGCTGCAACGCACATGTATTTCCACTATATAAAACACACCATACTACTAATGCATAATGTCTTCTACCATGATGTCCTACTTTGTAACGATTTATTTATGTATAATGTTTTCATCCATATTTTACATTGGTGTTTTCTATGTTGTTTTTCTGTACTCAATTGCTCAAATAGAAATCTTATATTAATTATAACACTAAATTGGTGGTAAACAAAATAAGTTAAAATACGCAATAAAATGTACGGCAACAAAATATACGTACCTGCAGCAACGCGCGGGCTTACCTACTATAATATATAGCATAGCAAAGCGTCATAGTTAGGTTGTTTGTACATGGCATTTTTAGCCGCGCGCGTTGCGGCACGCTAAAATGTGCAAAACGTGCCCACTCTTTTATGTTTGCCGATACGTTGCAATTGATGAAGTTGGTAAAAAAGATCGGTTACATTAGGTTTAAAGTTACTACAACGATGATTTCAAAATATTCAAAATCAACATCAACATGTATACATATACTTACACACATGAAACTTTGCCAACCAACTATAAAATATAAGTTGCAATGCTATTCAAAACCTATATCATGATCATTAAATTGACATGTTACCTACACTTAACGAAATTATATATCTATTTCTTTAAAATTACTTGCAAGATGTAAAACGTTTAACAACCGTTACGAGTTTGATTGTTGCAATTTAAAGAGGTTATCAGCATGCCAAGTTCCATCCTAAGTGTGTTAAAAAGCTAAATGCTCGATGTGATCATGGGCGTGAGTGTTGGATATAAAGTGTTGTGCAACAGTTTAAATTGCCTACACTGGTGACGGCTCTAATTAACATGCAGGCACACCAAATTGTATTTTCTATAAATAGGACAATGCTATGACCCTAAATCACACAACAATCTAATACAACCATTATATTTGTGGCTTAATTTTGGGAAAATGGATTTTAATACTCCTAACTATCGCCTGTTGGCGGATATCACTCAGAACTTTCACTTTAGCCAAAAGCATTCCCAACTTTCAACTTATTTTCTGCCATCACTCCCAAACTTTCGTGGCCAAAATGTAAAAACCAAAACTTAAGGGGCATTTTTGAAACATTTTATTATTATTATTTTAAATTCTATAAATCCCAACCCCCCCCCCCCCCTCTTCTTCTTCTTCATTACACTCTGCCACCAACCCCCTCCCCCCCTTCTTCAGGTACCACCGTCACCACCACCATTTGCCACCAACCCACCCTACCACCACCCGCCACCAAGCACCACTATCAACCCACCCCAATCAAAACCCTAATCGAAACTTCACCACCGGTCAGCTGAAATCTTCTTCCCAAACAGGTACCACCGTCACCACCACCATCTGCCACAACCCACCCCACCACCACCCGCCACCAAACACCACTATATATTAACATTACCTGAGAACATCAACATAACTTCACCACCACCAACCCCAATCGAAACCCTAGCTAAAATCCACCAAAAACCAATCTTTAACCAACCTCAACCCCATCGAAACCCTAGCTAAAATCCACCAAAAACCAATCTTTAACCAACCCCAATCGAAACCCTAACATTAATGTTAATAGTGGTGTTTGGTGCCGGTGCGGAGGTTTGGTGCCAGTGCGGAGCTGTTGGGAATGTGATTTCCGGTCGCCTGCAATAGACGGTGGGGGAGCGATGGCCAGGGCAGACAAGGCATTGGTGTCAGAGAGAGAAAGAGACAGAGAGAGAAAGTTGTGGTGGTTGTGGTGGTGTTTGGTGCGGTGGTGGAAGCTGTGGTGGTTGTGGTGGAAGGTGTGGTGGGTGGTGGTGGTTGGTGATTTAGAGAGAGGAAAGGGGTGGGGGGGGGGGGGTGTTGTTTGTCAACATAAGGGAATAAGGGGGTGGATTTATAAAATTTTTAATAATAATAATAATAAGTTTCCTAAATGCCCCTTAAGTTTTGGTTTTTACATTTTGGTCACGAATACTAACCAGGTTAGACCTCCATTAGTTTGGGAGTGATGGAAGAAAATAAGTTGAAAGTTGGGAGTGCTATTGGCCAAAGTGAAAGTTCGGAGTGATATCCGCCAACAGCCGATAGTTGGGAGTATTAAAATCCATTTTCCCCTTAATTTTATCACATAGAAACAACTTTGGCAGGGGCGGATTTAACCTTATACGTGTGGGTTCCTAGGAACCCAGTCGGTTTGGAAAGTTTAGTGTTAATCAATGTAGAAAATTTGGAAGGAACCCATAAATAAATATGGAAGGAACCCATAACTTAATTAGTGAAGTGGTCCAGTGGTTGTAAGCACGCTTTTAAATTGTGAGATACCAGGTTCAATTCCCTCTTGATGCATTCTTGTTTTTTTCCCATCCTTTTAATAATTTCAGCTTTGTCAGCCTCCACGGTCAAGTTTGTGAGACTGTGTTTTTTTTCTTTGTGTGTGGTGCTAATTGAATTAGGTTACCTGCTAGATATTACTAGTGAGGTGCCCGCGCGTTGCAGCGGGAAATTCACCATCAAGCCCCCCTGAGTGTGTCTTTTTTTTTTTAAACGAAACCTCATGCTCATCCTTTGTATGACAAACAAAACATAATATTCTTTAATGTCCTATGAATGGGTCGAAGTGTATGTTGATAGTTACAATCATATAATTAAGGATCAATGTAAAATGCACCAAAATTCTACAAGTTATCTTTGGTCGAAAACAACTGCAATCAAAATGTACAAATTTGATGTGAACCAACAATTAAAAACCAACAGCTACACAACAAGAAAAGTGAGATTGATAATAAAATTAGAAACAATACTACAATGAAAACAACAAACCTCTAACAATCTTCCTCCTAATTTCATCTAAACTTCAATTAATGTACAACAATGATAAGTAAAACCACTACCAAAACAACAAACTTAATTTTTATACCAATTTATAATTTGGCAGACTGCACCATCTAAGGATCCCATCCCATACCCCCATCACAAATCCACATCCTGTAAAGAAATGTTCAGCCGTTTCTTCACCATCTTCGCATAACACAAAAACCATATCACCAGTACTAATGTTCCTTCGTTGCAGAGCCGTTTTAGTAGGTATGCTATCCAACAATAAATGCCACATAAAAATGTTACATTTATCCGGAACCCACTTACACCAATCAAGCTTCTTACCAGGCGCATCAGTCCTCAAAGCGTAGAACCATTTCCTCGCCACAGCGACCGAGAAATTACCATCGACTGCACCTTCCCAACTCCACACATCCTGCCTCGTTCTCTGCGGTAACAGCTGCAATATGTTTTTGATTCTGCACAGTTCATTCTGTTGTATCTGTGTGCTCGGCGCTGACTTCCAAACCCACTGCAGCTGCACACCATCATTCGCCCAGCGTATCCTGTCTTTAACATAACAAATTTTTTTGGATTCCAACTAAAATAAACTCTCAAAACGATCCTTAAAGCAACCGTTTCCTTCCCAATGATCCATCCAAAACCTAGTCGATGCCCTTTGACCCACATAACTTTTAATTAGCTGATTAAATGACACTCCATTGACCTTCATTTTACAGCTGACAAAAGTGAATGACAATTACCTCTATTCACCTGTTATGGTAGCTACCCGCTAGAAATTAACACATGTAAACATGAAACAAAAAGAAATTGGTTAAAAGAAAGACACAAAATAGCCATTAAAAATAAATAAATAAATAAAGGAAGCTAAAAAGTGCTACGGAAGGTGACAATTGTAGAATAGATTTGTTAAGCAATTAAACTGATCAATGGCGTTCTAAGTCGAGTTGAAGCACACAATTCATTTAAATTCTGCATCAATCATTTAAATTCTGGCCCAAAGAAGTTTAATAAAAAACTGATACGATGACAACATGAATCATGTTATTAAAATTGATAATTGGTCAAACTTGTTCGAAAAGGCAAATTAAATAAATAAAAAAAAATGAAACACAATCGTTTTAAATTGGATTCCACCTTAATGAATTGTAAAGTTTTGGATGCATTTTGCTTACCAAACAATGTTTTTGACATTAAATGGTTGGAGTCCACATACTATTAATTGTTTTTTTTTCTTTTGATTATAAGATCTCATAATCATACCATCTAAATACCTTCTAATGTACCAACAAGAACTTTATCATGAAGTGAAGGAAACTCTTTTATAACCCTGCTATAATGAAAGCAACACATCATCATACTCAATTGGTTTTGTAGAAAAAATGTTCATTGAGTAGTTAAGTATTAAGTAATCATCATGATGATGAAATGATCAATTACTAAAAGTAAACACAATAGTCAATGGTTCACGCTTTCTAAAAGAGCTTGAGCAAATTGCTAAAGCTCACACTAACTGTATGCGCCTGCATCCGCATACCTTTTAACCAGGGGCGCGGTTTCTTTAGGGCCCGAGGGGGGCCGGCCCCAACCAAGTTTTGGCGTAGTGGTGGAAATTTTGCGATTTTTGTAGGTAAATTGAATCCGGATTGAGTCCGGCCCCACCGATTCGAGAACTAAGCTTCGCCACTGCTTTTAATAATATATGTCTAAAAGATTCACATGTATGCATGAGAACTAAACATATCGATTACTTTGCAAACCAAAATTTCCAAGAAATGAAATATTAAAACGATCAAATCTTTTTACAAAAGAACAGTAGAAAAAAAATTGCAATTAAAAGAACAAGTAGATTTTGTAAAAAAGAAATTGGGCTATGGCTAGTAATATATTTATATACTTAAAAGCAGCTTGAGAGACTTTAATTGCTAAACTGTTATTAGAACAAAAAATGAAGGTCAAATATGTTTATCAATTGCTTTCAAATATTGTGTCATAGCAACACTGAAATTAGTGCACTATACAAATTTAAATGTTTGTAAGCTATACATAATTATATATGATAGAAAAATAACTATATATAGGGAACATGGTTGAGATGTAAACCTTGTATGCAAATTGTGATGTGGGCATCTGCAATAGCTGAACTAAATAACAATATTTGACACTATTGCCCAATGAACAGGCTCCATCTTGAGGACACTGAAACAACAAAAGATGGCATAAGTAAATGAACAATAGTCACAATATAAACTAAAAACCACAACAGGGTTTTCTTCGTATTTGTGTCATCAAATCCGTAAAAACCTGATCATATGACTTTTTTCTAATTTGCGGCTTTTCTGTGAACTAAAAAAAAATAACTATGACAAATTATCAATTAAACTTAATTGCTAAAATCACACATAAGTTGGAAAGTACAGTAAGACTATTAATTGCGGCCATGATGGAGAAATTAAGATTTCAAATAAGAATATTTGTTAAGTATACTTGTAATATTGTTCAAATCTTATCATGACATCTTGTGTAAGATCTCATAACTGACGGACAATGGTTATTCTATCCTTGAAAGATGGTATTTCTCCCGCTATAGACGACTATAAGAAAGTTGATTAGAGTATACCAATTTACAACAAATATGGTAAACATTAAATGTTTGATAAGTTATAGTGTTAGGCCAAGTTTAACTAACACCACCTGAACTGTCTTTGGATTACTATCAACGTGAATATAAACTAAATTTATCGACCTTGTGGCCAATCTAAAATAACCTGAATCCATGTCTATAACAAAACAAGTAATGGGCTTGAAAAAAGAATTACAACAACAAAGATAAGTCAAGATATTTACCAATAACAAAATTTTGTTCAAATGGGGTGAGACTTCATTGATCTACGTATCAAGTGCATAACAGTTAATCCGAAACAACGACTTTCTTTCAAGTTATAAAACTTCATTAATCAAGGAAAAAAAGGTACTTAACAAACAAACCAATTCATATATTGTGCAAATATGAATACTATAAGAAGCATTATCTTCTGATTCATTGTGAGCTTCCAATATAAAAAACAAGTGATCACTGTCTCTGAAATAAACTTTCCTTAAAACCAAAGGAAGCAAATTAATCCAAGTCAATATGCAAAGCAACTGTGCATCATGTAAGCCCTTAACATTCACATAGTAAATTTCAAATCTTGTGTCACCATTTCCTAGTAACTACACATGTGAATGTAAGTTGGAAAAAAAAGTCTAATGCATGAATAAAAGCACCCGAATGCCATCCTCATGAGTCGTTTTAACATGACTACGCATGTATAATGGAAAATATCAAGTCAAACATCGCTTGAGCCAATTGAGTTGGCTCGGCGAAGTGGGTCAAAGCAAAAACGAACTGACAGTTATTGTCCTTACATTCTTGGTAGAATAGATGCTTAGACCTGGATGGTGACGACTTACAAACCAGAACGTTTTTAGGTTTTTTCAAATAGAATTCGGTTTTTAATCTTAGTTTTTGTTTCAAAATAGAATTGGCTTTTAATCAAGCAGAATTAAATCCAAATATTTCTATCAAAACACTTCAAGAAAAGCTCGAAAGACTGAAAATATTACAAATGATTTAATTAGTTAACACTGAGAAACCCTCACCCAATATGTAAATTTAAAAAAAAAGGAAGGGCCAAAACCGCAATCAAGCCGTATCACAAGAACCATCTGTGTAATTGTTTAAGAAGATGACCACTAATACAAAAGAATAAGGTTTCAACATTCATCCTAGTGACAGAATAGAGCAATACAAGATCAAAACCTTTGATCCACCCAAATCTTTTTCCCTACAACCTCTCCTGTTGCAATTTTCTGCTAGCATTACAACTTTCAAAATCAAGAGCTTTAAGACTATGTGAAATGTCGATTTTGTCCCTCTTTACAAGCTCGGATTCTATTTCTATGTACAATGTAGTAGCATACACGTATGATGGAAGACAAACTAAACGAACCGTTTCTGGAAGCCCGTAATTTTTGCCTGAGCCTGGAGAAGTTGATCATGTGACTCATGCTAAAATGTTGCGGTTGAGAATCTTGTATTGGACTTTTGTCATAACAAATTACTTTAAACTGATTTGAGCTTTGAATGGAGAAGGGGCGGTTGAAATTCTTGAGTTTAAGAAACTGATTACCCTAATAAAGAGATTACAGAAGGTGAGAGGTGAAAAGAAGGGAGGGTAGTAAGGGAATGATGTTTTAGTTTTTAACTAATATTAAAAGATAAAATTACACTAATAGCCTTGTAAGTGTCTTAATATACATTTAGGTGACTAATTTACCCCTATCAATTAAGCTTTATTAAGTTGTATATGTAGCTAAAAAACTTGTACTCATAACAAAATTACAATATTAGTCATCACCCTTCCTTAATAAGATAATATAGATATAATAATCGGAGTTTGATTAAAGTACTGTGGAGGACAATTGGCAATTGGCATTGCATTGAACACTAAAAAGTCGTTAGCGTGAAGGCTATGGTTTTGAAATTTGCAAAATAAAATGTGTATTTATATTGTGGATGTACATAATATGTATTAGATTTGGATGTGCTTTTTTTATAGTAATATAGTGGTTAACTAGTTAATGTGTTATGAAGAATCAGTATAAGTGATAAGACAACTAGATAATCAGATAGTCAGTTATTTAGAGTTGGGGATAGTTAAGGATTTCTACTTTAATCTCAATAGTTAATATTCTGATAGCAACTTCTTACAGACTTGCAATTATTAGAAAATTAGAATTCAATTATTGTGACTTAAGACCACAGTAATCAGTTTAAAGTCACATCAGAACACCCCATTAGACATGAAGTAGCCGTCAAAACAATGGACTTTCCCCTCTTTAACATATTCAGCTAGTGAATGTTCATGAAAAAATAGTATATAACTATGGAGAAAGTTCCTTTTTTTTTCTTAGTATGCTAACCCCTAACGGGTGTATTAGTGAAACTGTGTAAGTTGAGAAGCTGTTGGGTTAAATCTCAATTCCATGCAGGGAGAGGTAACGAAAAAATCTAAATTATTTGCGTACCTATCCTTTTTTGCCCAACTTTTAAGCCAATGTAGACCACGAATGAATACAAGATAAGAACCTTAAAACGACCTAAACTGTCAAACCGACCTGAACTCTGTGCCAACCCGAAATTTTGTATGTTTGGTCATATGAAATTAGAGCATTTAAAAAAGGAACCTAGTAAAAAAAATTCCTAGATCCGCCACTGAACTTTGACATGTGATTTTAGCCTTTAAAAGTAACACACACTTTTTTTTGGTCATAAAGACACCTCATAGTTCTGGTTCTTATATGATATACAATTATAATGATGTTTTGATATCGTTTACCGTGTTTTATAGTCTTTGATAAATTTAAAAGTAGCATATCTTTCATATTCATTTAGTCACTCATTGATTATTATTAGCATTACATAAACCATAGAGGAATAGGGGTGTTCAGAAAAACCGCAAACAAAAAAAAACCGAAAAACCGAACCGTAACCGTACCCGAAAAAATCAATCCGAACAACGAATTTGGTGTTTGGTTTGGTTTTAACCGAAACCGAATTGCTTATTCGGTGTTTGGTTTGGTTTTTGGTTCTACATTTTTTTTTATTTGGTTTGTTTGGTTTATTTTGATAACCGAATAAACCGGTAAAATAATTAATTATTAAACAAAAATAATAATATTTAATAACTCATATATAATATATAAGCCCAAAATATTAAACCCAACCCAAAATAAATAAAGCCCACCAATTTATAACTAGTAAAAGAGTTCATTTTACTATTTCTAATTTTTATAATGTTTTTGTTTGCGTAGATTGATTTTTTTGTTTATATTTATTGCAAACTTTCTTTTCGGATTTTGGAACATATAGGTATATAAGTTAAAGAAAAAAAAACTTCGTTTCAATTTGGTTTGTTTGGTTGAATTTGGTTTGTTTGGTTTTAAACCGAAACCGAACCGAATTCAATTTGGTTGAATTTGGTTTGGTTTTCATATTCCTAATTTGGTTTGGTTTGGTTTTTGGTTTGAGGTACAAAATTTTGAAAACCGAATAAACCGAATCGAATAAACCAAATAAACCGTAAACCGAACCGATGAACACCCCTATAGAGGAACATATAACCATTAATTATTGAATCCTTTCTGCGTTTCAAAAAAATATTAAATCCTTTCTGTCACATTGCTTTAGACCGGGTGTAGTGGGGCGCGATTTGGGCGTTTTTTTGCATGATAGCGCCCCATAACGCCCCCAACACCATTACAGGGGGGCGCTATGGGGGAAAAAGGGCCCGGGCGTTTTAAAAATAGCGCTGGACATCACAACCACCATCCAATCAAATCTCTCCACCTCACTCTCTCTCTCTTACTTTCTCATATTATTATTTTTTTAATTATTTTTTTATTGTTTTTCTTTTAAATAGAAATAAAATAACGCCCCCCTACCACTACACCCCTATTTTGAATTAAACCCCCATGCTGACTCAGCTGCCACGTGGACCAATCAGGATGGGGGGCTTTATACATGGAGCCCCATAAAGCCCCCCACTACACATGGTCTTAGAACGAGTTGCATTTGGCAGCTGCTGGATTGGTTTACACCTAACTACTTTTGTCTAGCGTCTCGAAGAAAAGTTTAGGATTTAACAAAATAAGGTATTTATAGGCTGTCATCGAGCATGTTAAATATTTTCTTTTTGAGTGTCCTTGAAAATAACTCAATCTCGTCGTGTTTGTCCTGCTCATGAAAAAGTTATGGATCCATCATTGAGCGTTGGTGGGTCAAACCAATCTTGATCCATCCATTACCGTACTAAGAATTTAGTGGGTGTTTGGGATTGAGTTTCAAAACAAAGAACTTATTGACTTTTTGAAAAAGCCAATAAGTCAATAAGCTGTTTGTGTAACCCAAAAGCACTTTCTATTTTGACTTTTGGCTTTTGGCTTTTGAGGGTGGAAAAACTGTTTTTGAAAAGTTAGAAATCCTGGCTTTTGGTTTTGACTTTTGAAAAAATTACAAATATACCACCCATACAATCAATATTCACAATAAGTTAAGAGAAACACTTAAAAAAAATAACAATATATTGACTTTTTGACGTTTCTCATCCAAAAGTTAATCCAAACACTTTTTTTAAAACTCCTTTTCAAAAAGTCATAAGTTAATAAGCACTTTTGCATTTCCAAACTCAATCCCAAACACCCTCTTAATGTTTTACCATGAACATGGTAATCAATATAACTATTTTTCGCACCTCTAGTTAGGATATAAAACACATATAATAAATTATGTGCGAGTCTTTAATTTTCATTTTTTGACATGTTTTCTTAGGCAAAAGCGATGGCAGACAAATTTTGTTAAACAAGAAAGGTTTTCAGTTCTTTCGTCCCATTTAATTCATTTTTACAAAGTTTCTAGAATTTACACAAGAAGAATTTAGAGCATTAGCAGCGACACTACTAAAAATCGCTGCTAAAAGTCACTTTTGCTGTAGGGTAACATGTTTGGCAACTAGATATAAATTACAATCCAAAATCAAATCATTTCTAACTACGCATGTTATTGTTACGATACTTTGTATTTTGTTAGTCATCCGGATCTTGTTAAGGTTCGATTGGGTTGAAAAATCTATGGCCAAATAAATTCCCCAAAGGGCAACTATTTGGGTTTTATTTTAGTGTCGTGATGTTATGGGCGGTATAAACCACCGGACTCTATGGTCTCGTGTTACCTACTTCCATCTTCAATTGTCTAAATAATTAATTGTTTTATAGTACTATATCGGCAACAATGGATTTTCTTTCAAGTATAATACTACTTGTTGAAGTCAATTATGCAAACTCTAAAAGTAACAAAAAAAGGCACATTGATAATTTAATAGTGATCACAATTAGTTGAACAAAGACATTTGGCAAAGCAACTTTAACTTAATCTAAAAGGCATCGTAATGAATAATAGGTCAACTTAAATAACAAAAAGTGTGACAACAAATAAATAAATAAATAAACCTATCCTTTATTTATAAACAATAATATCGTATACGTACACATAACATAAAAATAATAACCAAGAAATATACTCCACAGTATACAAGGATATACCGCATCAATAGAACTACAAAAAGTATAAAAAAAAAAATACAAAAACAGAATAATAAAAAATCAGTGAATCAGTGAATGAAGATAACAATCATAACCATGAAGATGATGATCGATCATCATCTCTACCAATCGAAATCGCACTTGGTCCTTTCAAACCTACGGTTCGAAACCACGCCTCCAGAAGTCAACGGAACCTTCAAGTCGCACTCAAACTGCGGTTTAAACTTTGGCTTCGCCCACCAAACCTTCAACCGAACCCTAAGCTTCAGCCTCAATCGATGTCGTAAACCCCATCGGTCCGCTCGGAGCTATACTCCGATCGGTCCTCGTTGTTGAGAAGGAGCACGCGTTCTCCTCTAAACACCGCGCTCACATCCTTCTCATTCTTATGTCCCAAATAAAACCTTTCCAAATTCTGTGTGTCAAACCGTTTATCGCGGTACTCCGCGTTGGCTTCAATTCTATCGTAGTAAAATGCCTATGCGTTTGTTAGGGTTACGGAACGTCATGTTGACCGCCAGGTTGTAGTACAAAGTGTTGTTGTCAGGGGACAAAGTGAATTGCGTGAGAGTAGCATCGTTAACGTGGAACTGGGCGCGTTGGGGCGGAAGATGAGCCAGAACACAAGTACGATGATACCGAGGATTACTAGGATGGTGATCAAGATTTGGAAGACGAGGTTAAAGATGCAACCGCAGATGCAGCTGAAACACCAGGAGAATGGGTTGCAGCTGCCTCCACCGCCACCAGGGCGGTGGTAGGACCGAGATTTTCGGGCCGGAGGAGGGATGGAAGGGCCGTAGTAAGCTCCGTTTAGATGAGATTGATCAGACATGATGAAATTGTTGGTGTGTTAGATTGTGGATGTTATGAGGGTTTTTATAGAAATACTTTGTAATAAACGCGTTGAGACTGTTTCAAAGAATATCACCATCGTAGTTACTTCCAATATTTTCCACTTTTGGACATGTTTCAATAGGAAAAAGCGACAACATACATTTTGTCAATATAAAAGGTTTTAGTTCTTACAAGTTACAACCCATTTCATTTTAACAAACCTTGTATATTATACATGTTTGTACTTTAGATATAAAACTAGTTTTTGTCTTGCGAGCGTTGCCCCCGGACACGTATCTAACCGTTCGCGGCGAGATTTCGATGAAAATTGGTTCGGTTCACTACAATACCAACGTGATATCGACACTCGACACATTAAAGTTATCGATAGGAAAAAGAATAAAAAAAGAAAAGAAAAAAGCATATGAAGAAGCAACATGTACAACTATAAAAGCACAAAGGTACAACCAAAGAAAGCATGTACAACTATAAGGCACAAAGGTACAACAAAAGCAGCACACAACATTTGCTAATTAGAATTATTATAATTTTAATCCAAAATTAACTCAACTCTAAGTACACATGTTGTTGGAACAATATTATCTAAGTGGATGATTGTGATTTAGAGAGCTAAGTGTCACGGATCAAATATTATGAAAGTCGTAATGCTATGGGCTGTGTTTGAATGCTTGGGTCGCTGGCCGAATCCTGGACTTCACCGGGAACGGTCTCCGCGGAATAAGGCAAGTCGTGCCAAGACATGTCTATGTGTCGAGGGCACCACTGGTCGAGAGTTGCCGCCGCTCTCCTGATGAGTCCAAGGCATGACGAAACCAGTGACCCAATCAAAGAAGCGGGAAAGATTGGCTTATCCTCGATAACTGGGGACGCCACACAGGGATCGAAAGATAACCCCATGACAATTTGGTATCATAGCAGAACGATTCTCGAATACGTTGGAACGTGTACACTCACCCAAAAGAACTTTGAAAGATGGCTTATCATTAGTGGTGGAGAGATCCAAGAGTGAAAGAAAAGATCTTCGGCCCAAGAGATGTTGCTCGGTAGTGTCTAGGTGTGGGAAATCTTGGAACTACGTATGATTGCCAGAAAGGGTAATGGACTAGGCCCAAGGGGGCAGGATCAAGGGATCCATGTTGAAGATGTCGCTGCACGCCGGAATCAACTTGGTTGAGCACCTCAGAAACCACAATCTTAAAAGAAGCCCAAATTTATGAAGGGTATAAACTTTGCCTTAGTAGAGTATAATTATGCAATGGTGGTGGGAGAAGACCAAATATGGGGCCACTTCGGTGACGGTCTTTGTACGTCGCAGGTAGGGACTGTGAGCGCCGCTCTAGTATGGTGTCAATGAAGCCCTCCGTGTACAAGTTCAAAACAACGGTTCCTACAGCTCCGCAATCTAAAAGCTGTAACATTCTTCAGGTTTCTCATATGCCTGAAATAATCGGCGGGACCTCGACACCAACATAAAAAGACCGAGGCAACCGGCACGAAAGAAAATCATTGCTGCTGTGCTACCGAGTGTTCCACTTAACCAGAGTGAGTTATGCTCAATCATTCAAGGCGAAGCTGCATTGTCTGACTAGTGACGCAATGCGAGGCACATGCACGAGGACGTGCATGAATTGGAGGTGTGAGAGTGTCACGAATCAAATATTATGATAGTCGTAATGTTATGGGTTGTGCTTGAACGCTTGGGTCGCTGGCCGAATCCTGGACTTCATCGGGGAACGGTCTCAGCGGAATAAGGCAAGTTGTGCCAAGACATGTCTATGTATCAAGGGCACCACTGGTCGAGAGCGGACGCCGCTCTCCTGATGAGTCCAAGGCAGGACAAAACCAGTGACCCAGATCAAAGAAGCGGAAAGATTGGCTTATCCCCGATAAATGGGGACGCCACATGGGGATCGAATGATAACCCGTGACATAGGTCTCAATTACCTTAAAACAAAAGTATCCTTAGCCTCGTTACAGAGATATTCATGTAGACAAACTTCGATGTGTGAACAATGTTTTTCTAATGAGAAAATAATGAAAGTAGGATATGTGTAGGCAGCAAGTAGGATAACACAAATTATCATAATTTGTAATTTTTCTTGGTGTTGAGCAAGGTGCATTAGTCGTGGTGTTCTAGTTACTACAAGCTCGAGAAGCGTTTTTAACTCGTGATCGTGAAGGTGTGAATAAACATCTCGTGGAATACAATTTCGTCGAGAATACAATCTACGGTTTTGACAAGTTTAAAAGGTGCTTTCGGATGTTTAAAAAACTTTTCATGCGAATAGTTAGCAACACAGAGAGAAACCTTGAATATTTTTGGAGGTTATGATGCTCGTTGGCAAAAAGGTTTCACAGCGTCACGAAACTGGACTTTGTCAATTCGACAACTTGCATACATGATTGTTCTGGACTCGCACGGTGAGTACCTTGCTATGTCCAAAAGGATCTCATGTCAAAGCCTACAATACTTTTATGACATGATCATTATGTTATATGGTAATCGATTTTAACGAAAGCCGACGTCCAGTATGATATGTTGCTAAATGCATCACATTTATTTGTGAATTGGGCCACAGAAAGGCCACGCATAATATTATTGAGAGTGCACAAGATTTTTCTTTTTGGGCTTTGATTGGTCTCGAAGTGCAAGCAGAGAATGGAAGTGAGGGCTGACATCAGGGTCGGCTCAATGTTTATCGAGGCCTAAAACGACCATGAAAATTAGGGCCTTTATAAAAGTTATTTTTAGAGACTAATTTTTTTAATAGAGCACTTACTTAAATAACATTTCAACACAAAACAAAATATGTTATTTCAAAATATTGATCCTTACGGTATTATTAAGATTTCAGAAATAATGTAAGTGAACCTTTTTTAAACTATAATAACCTTTCATTTAATTAATGGCAAATTTAATTAGTATAGCGGGGTAACAAACTAACAATGAGTCAATGAGTACTAAAATTTATATTTACGATTGTATACAAATAAAACATAGATATGAAAAAAAAATAAAAATAAAAGAGAACTATAGTTTTTTTTTTTGCCCGGCAAATTTCCATTTCATTTCACACCCAAATGTATGTACATAACCTCCTAATAGCAAGCAGCTATATAGGAAACAAAAGAGACAAGCCCTTCACTTACATACAGTCACCTTAGTAATATTACAAAACTATTCCAGTTGTCTCAACCCATGTCTGTTAATTTCCCCATGTTCTTGACCCATGTGACTTTCTTTTTTTTTCCACCATAGGTGTAGTAACACACAGACATTATTACTTTTAGCTTTAGGGGCAAGAAGGTAAATTTATAACATTTAACTAACTCACAAGTCATCTTCTTCAATTTGCTTCTGGTTCAATATCTTCAACAAAACCCATCTCAACTAAATAATACATAGCAGCTCACATACAAACAGATAATAGTAGCCGTGTAAAATCCGGGGCCTTAAAACTTTGAGGCCTAAGCCCTATCTTCATTTGATTTATGCTTAAGCTTGGCTGACATCATAAAGGGGATGTCACGCAAAGAAAAAAGGAGAAACTATTATTTTATTTTTGGGGGACTTTTGGATGGCACGAGGTGGAAAAAAAGGCAGCAGCCTTCGTGAATGGATTGAAGCTTGTCCATCCAAAACCATGATTGGTTAAGCTTCTTTTCACTTCCGGGTGAAGGATTATAAGTTTCTAGATTTGTAATGTTGTTTTGATTTGTGTATTTGTAAGGAACAAGTGTTGTACTCAATGAAGCATTGATATTGGGTTGAACTTTATGTATGTTTATGTTGTGCTTGAGCCATAGGGATGAATTCATCAATTAGCTTTTGATGTTGGGTTGGACCGTGTGTATGTTTCTTGTATGCTTAAACTATAGAGATAAATCTTGTCAATTAAGTTTTGCCTCAACATTATATTTAGACTTGTGAGATAAATCCTATCACTTAAGTTGAGATATTGGGTTAGACTCATTATATGACTAAAGGTTTTTGTATCCTTGCAAATCTATTTGTAATCATGACATCATTTGTATGAATTAATTGTTGTGCTTAATTCTTTGTATTGGGTTGGACTTATTGCATGTTTAGAGACCATTGTGTTTTTAACCTCATAAGATGAATTTTGCGGCCGCGCTACCGCCACTGCTACCGCTACCGCCACTGCTACCGCTACCGCTACTACCGCTACCGCTACCGCTACTACCGTACTACCACCGCTAACCGCAATCACTCCACCGCTACCGCTACGACCACCGCTACCACCGCTACCACCACCACTACACCACCACGACCTACCACCCACCACCGCTAAACCGCCACCACCGCTACCGCCACCACCGCTAACCCCAACCACCACACGCTACCGCTACCGCTACCGCTTGTTGCAATTTGTGAATTGGGCCACAGAAAGGCCACGCATAATATTATTGAGAGTGCACAAGATTTTCTTTTTTGGGCTTTAGATGTCTCGAAGTGCAAGCAGAGAATGGAAGTGAGGGCTGACATCATAAAGGGATGTCACGCAAAGAAAAAAGGAGAGACTATTATTTTATTTTTGGGGGACTTTTGACGGCACAGGTGAAAAAAAGGCAGCAGCCTTCGTGGCTGCCTAAGGGTTCGCAAAGAGGATTTTGGAGAGGGGCGCCGTTCACAGACCAACGAGTGACATGTTCGTGAACGGATTGAAGCTTGTCCATCCAAAACCATGATTGGTTAAGTTTCTCTTCACTTCCGGGTGGAAGGATTGTAAGTTTCTAGATTTGTAATGTTGTTTTGATTGTGTATTTGTAAGGAACAAGGTTGTACTCAATGAAGATTGATATTGGGTTGAACTTTATGATGTTATATGTTGTGCTTGAGCCATGGGATGAATTCCATCAATTTGCTTTGATGTTGGGTTGGACCGTGTGTATGTTTCTTGTATGTTTAAATGATAGAGATGAATCTTGTCAATTAAGTTTTGCTCAACATTATCTTTAGACTTGTGAGATAAATCCTATCACTTAAGTTGTATATTGGGTTAGACTCATTATATTACTAAAGGTTTTTGTATCCTTGCAAAAACTATTTGTAATCGTGACATCATTTGTATGAATTAATTGTTGTGGTTAATTGTCTTGGTATTGGGTTGGACTTATTCATTTTAGAGACCACTGTGTTTTTAAGCTCATAAGATGA